>CAUYQG010238701.1:0-86723 GCA_963574415.1 Tarsius wallacei | reverse complement strand
CGCGCGCCTGTAGTTCCAGCTACTTGGAAGGCTGAGGCGGAAGGATCGCCGGAGCCCAGCAGGTCGAGGCTGCGGTGGCCGGGAGCAGCCACTGCACTCCAGTCTGGGCGACAGAGTGAGACTCCAACTCAAAAAAAAAATAAAAAAATAAAAAAATAAAATAAAATAAAAAAATAAAGATATAGATTAGGATGTTGGTTGATTTCTTTCATAAACTGAACTTACATAAACTTGAAGTCTTAATTTAGAAGCACAGTTAAGTATGTCAGTTGACTTTTGTGTATGTGTGTATTTTGTGTTTAATTTGCATAATGTGACCAATTATGTAATTTGCATATTGTATCACTTAATAGTTGGATGACCTGGGGCAAATGATTGCAAGCACTCCACATATCTGGAATATGTAAATGATAATAATACTTGTTTTACCTTCTTCACAAGGTAAAACACTAAACAAAAGTTGTTATTGTTACTAATAAAAATATTTGCAAAAGGGCTGTTTTGTCAACCTATGGAGTGTGATCTATTAATAAAGCATGTCTTTCCCACCTCTGAAGAAGAATTTAAATGAAACATAAACCAAAGATTCTCCTGATGAGATCCAAGTAAATGCTATCAAATGAAACCACTAAACAAATACATCGACAGGGTAGAAATAAAAAATGCATACTCTAACAATGTCACAGGGCAGGTGTGTTCCTTCTGTTCCTGCCCCATTTATCAAATTATTTATGTCTTTTTAGCACCCGAGTTTTCAAGTTATACTTATTCATTTAAAAACTGTATGTTAACCTTTGTCTTAGAAAATAATGGTAACACTGCTTCTAATAACAAACAAAAGTAAACATTCCAATATTCAGCAAGTGGAATGACCATTCCACTCTCTACCTTTCTGGAATATGTAGATGGTAACAATACTTGTCTTACCTTCTTCACAAGGCCAAGTACTAAACAAAAGTTTATCAATGGCAATCATACGTATGGCATTTTCAGGAACATAGTAATAATTGAAAACAAGATATTCATGCTATCATTTCAACTGTAGGAAAATATGGTTTAAAATTAGTATGATATGCTAGAATATTAACTGGGTTTCCTTAAATGGTAGAAGTGTAGGTGATTTTTTTCTTTTTTATAAATTAGTTTCCAAATTTTCGGTAATGAAAATGTATGACTTTTGGTATTAGAAAAACACTTGTTTGAAACTGCTGACTGTCATTGTGGTAGAAAGCCTTCAAAGTGGCTTCCAGTGACATCTCACCTTTTGGTGCACACTCTTGTGCAATCTGTCCTTAAAGATGGACTGGATCTAGTGACTAGTTCATAACGAACAGAGTATAGCAAAAATTATGGGTTATAAACCTATGATCAGGTTACAGAAGGACTGTGTATTCCATTGTAGGGTGCCCTACCTCTGCTCTCTTGTTTGCTTACTCTGAAGAAAGCCAGTCACCATATCAAAAGTCATCCTATGAAGTGGTCCACATGACAAGAAGGTGATGTCTCCAGACAACAGCCAAATTTCAGGACCTGATCATTGACAACAATCACGAGATTGAGTTTGGAAGTGAATCCTTCCTTATATAAACCTTAAGATGACTGCATTTCTGGCCAGCAAGCTTGGAGACCCTGAGACAAAGGCATTCAGGTAGGTGAACCAGGAATCCTGACTCACAAAAAATTGTAATAAGTGATTATGATTTTAAGCTGCTAAATTTTGAAGCAATTTGTTATGCAGCCACATTTAGCAAACACAGTTATTACTGAAAATGAACATTTATTTTGTATTCTAAGACCTGTAAAAGTGTATCGGCTTTTTTCCCTCACAGAGATGTACTTGGTTTCCATTTCTAGCTATATTTATTCATCATGTAAACATTTTCAACTTTTTGCTTCGTCATAGTTTGTTGCTTATGAATGCAAAAGCCAAGAGTGAACAAGAAACATTCATGCCATCAAGGATCTTGTAGTCTGGTGTGTAATGTGGGGGGATAGAGATACATGAGAAGAAAATAATTGCAAAAAAATTGAAGTACGATAATCGAGATATAAAGACAGCACCCCGGAAGAACGATGGAAGGAAAGATCATCTTTATCAGGATAAATTAGAAAATAATCTACAAAGGATGATACAGCTAAGCCAGGTCTTGTAAGATGATAAGAGCGTAAAGGGTAGAGGACTGGTTGTGGAGTGACACAAGGTTACTAGATTCAGGGAACACTGTGTACAAGAACAGAATTGCTGTTCTGGTGGCCACACTGGGAAACAGTGAGTGATGGGGGGCACATCAGGTTTAGAGCATGTAGAAATGGTGAGAAATTGAAACCGAGTTCAAATGTACTCTGATTACCACAAAGCAGCCAATAAGTCAAAAGACAAAGGGTTAGAGCAAGGAAGGCAACATTATTTTGGAGAGCCAGAAAATTGAGAAGATGTCCTAAATAACCATCTCAAGTCAGTATAGATTTGAAGCTCTTTTTATTTTAAGGGCAGGGGAAGAGGTGAAGATTGACATCGAGAGGTAACTGACGGTGCCAACGGAGTCCCAGGAGGTTGGGAGCCGCCTTTGATTTTGGCCAAGTCAAAATGTTTCTATGAATCTTTACCAAAATGTAGTCAGTTGTTTATATACTTCCATTAAAAAAAAATTTTTTTAGTAAAATAGTTATTTGTTTACATATCGCACAGATAGTTCTGAAAATTACATGACTGTTGTTTTTGCGTTTACTCTCAGTACTCCAAAATTATTCTTGCCTACATGCAGGAACTGGTAAAGACCCCTTAAATACAAACTGAGTGAGCTATGTGGGCTATTTTGCTGTTTCACTGTTGCAAGATGAGTCTGGTAATATTGTAGGTATTAAACCATCATTAAACACTTTAATTGTGGGAGTCAACTAATTTATATAAAGATAATTCCAGCACAAAGTGGAGAACGGGCTAAGGTAGAAGTGGCAGTAGAGACCAGTTGGGGGCGATTAAATTAACCCACTATAATCACAGCTACTACTACTTTGAAACATTGTAGAAAATAATGCATGCATTTAGTCTTTGCAATTAGCTTGCCCAATAGCAATAATTATGTCTTACTTCTGAGGAAACGGGGACACAGAAAAGTTAAACAACTTGCCCATTTCTTGCAGCATCTAAGTAGCTGTGCTGGTTCAGAGAAAAATAAACTACACAAAAAAATCAAATGAAAATTCTAGAAGTGAAAAATGTAGCATCTGAAAAAACAAATTCACTGAATAGGATCAATACCAGACTGAAGATGAAGAGGAAACACAGTCAGTGAACTTAAAAAAAAAAAATCAATAGAAACTATCCATCCCGAAGAACAAAGAGAAGATTGAGAAAATATTAAAAGATCTTCAGAGACCTGTGGGAAAATATTGGAAGATTCAACATACATATAATTGGAGGACAGAAAGAGCATGAGTTTCTTTTAAAATTTTAAATGATGACTTAAATTTTTCTTAATCTGTTGAGTGACATAAATTTACAGATTCAAGCAGTTCAGTGGACATCAGGCGAATAAAATACAAAGAAAATCTCAATGAGGCACATAATGGTCTGACTACCGAAAACCAAAAGTAAAGAAAACATTTTGTAGCAGATACAATGGCATGGGTATGGGGGACATGATACACACTTACCATTAGAGGCAGTGGAGGCCAGCAGGTGGGATACTGCATTTGTCAAACATTGCCAAACCCACTGGGAAAGAGGCCTCCCTCCCCTCTCCTGAGGTTGGTAGGATGGCAGGATACTAGCCTGAATTGAGCACAGTCATCTCACCATCAGGTATGGGAAGGTTGCAGGTAAATTAAATGTACATGGAGAAAGGCAAAGCAGAGAGAAAGGCAGGACATACCCATGGCACTGCTAGAGTGATTAGATTTAAGGCGACTCGCTCTTACTGAGACTATGTATTTTATTTTTAGTATAAAGCATTTTGAGTTAGATTCTACTGCTTACAACCAAACAGGATCCTATTAAAACAATCATTCTTTGAAATGTGATCCAAGCACTACCTCTCTGTGGAAGTCTTTCTTTTCTTTTTTAAAAATTAATTAACAAATTAATATTTATTTTAAAGATGTGGAGTTCCATTCAGGGTTAGGTATATAAGTGGTCATCATACAGGTAAAATTTGGGCCTCCCCTTGGTTTCCCCTTTGCCTGGTTTGAGATTGGGTACCCTTATATTGATGTTATATGCCCCCCACCCTTTCCTAGCAGTGTCCCACTACTGCCAATCTCTTTCTTGTAGTATTATGGTAAATGTTCAGGGTCTGCCTATGAGTGAGAACATGTGGTACTCAGTTCTGAGTTTCTGTGATAAATCGCGAGTATGACGGACTCTAAGTCCATCCAAGTTACTGCAAAGTCCATAAGTTTGTTATCTTCCTAACCCTCCCGTTCTCCAATATCTCAGGGTGAACTAGTTACTCCCCTTCCCTATACTTTATTAGTAACTCTTCACTGTTGCATGAAACACATTGCATTTTTAAAAAATATACCGTGGTCTCCTTGAGGGCAGGGATTGACCTAATTTTATTTGTATTTAGAGAACAGTTCTAGCACATAGTGAAGCATAAATATATGTTTTTATCAATTAGACTTTTTCTTAAGGGATGCCATAGTGTTTATTAATTGATTGGAGAAGTTAGGCTGCCCTTGGTTGGAAGTAACACAAATCTCAAATCAAAGGGACCTAAATGTGCAAGAGAATTTATTGGCTCATGCTACTGAAAAAAATCCAGAGGGAATTTATTTTAATCCATGTGGATTCCGGGGAATAAGAAGGAGGGTGACACAGAAATCTGTGCAGTATCCCCATTAAAAACTGGAGGAATTTTGGTAGCATTAACATATAGGTCTGTGTCCTGGATGAAAATGTGAGGGAAAAAAATCATTACTCCTCTTTCCTTTTTTCCAGAGTCTCATGCACACTGGTTGCAAAGTCTTAAATATTATTGCACAAAGTAGTGTGTGCTGGTGTCTGACAAATGAATATAGTAACTTTTTCTTTATGATTCAGAAATGTTAATGATTACAAAGATAATTCATAGAATTTTATTTGCAGATACAAATTAGAACTCAGCAAGCATTCAAAGTGGTAAACCAACAGATAATTCCTAAAATAGATAAATTAAAAATGCCAACATAGGCATACATTTAAGCGGTATGGAGGATAAGACTAGAACTACAACTGAAGGTTAAAAGCAGTTGCTCCTGTGGGGTAGGCATACGGGTCATGGAATGGCAGCTCCTAAAATAAGCTTTTTTCTACCACTGGGTTTTCTAACCATGTTCGTGTACAAATTTGATTAAAAGTGAGACTTTTAAACATTAAATCAAGACTGTTCTAACGATGCAGTGAGGACTAAATTAGTCTTCAAAAAAAAAAAGAGAGAGAGAGAAGAGAAGAGAAAACTTTGATAAATAAATCAAATTCTAATGCTTCTTCTGGTCTGCACACTTCTCCTACTGTGCCTAAAAAATTATTCAGACATTTCCTATGGTTTTTTTTTTCTTCTTGCCTGTCTGGACTGCAGTGACTCTGCTTTTAGTTCAATATCAGAGTCCGTCCATGACTTTGCGCCTCCACAGACTCAGCTTTGGTCTTCTGCTAATCCACTGATCTTTATCCCTGTGGTTGCCCCTCGTAGGATGGAGCTGAGTCTTCCCCAAACATGCTGAAGGCATGTGCTGGCCTGGCCCATGGCTTGCAGAAGGTGTTGCTGCGCACACCACCCTTATTGTCTGAGAACTATGGTATCACCTTATAAAAATTACTTTGCCTACTTATTGGGCCATATATTTCATGAAAGAGAATATGGCATCATGAATAAATCATAGTTTAGGCTTTACCAACCATCTCTAACTTCTCATATTAAAATCATTTCTGACTTCAACCCAGAAGCCAGCCTGACGGCAAGGTCTACTTCAAGACCATCTCACTGTTCAAACAGAGAGACTATCGCTAGCTGTAATGCCTGTACCTCCTATTCCCTGAAACATACATTAAACCAACAATATTGCTTTCATTACGATGAAAAGGGCTAGTAACACAATCTTAAAGTCTGCTCTTGACCAGACCAAAATAAAGGGCAAGAGCCGCTCACCAATGCCATTTTGATGGCACAAATCCAAACATGCCCACTCTTAATATCTAGCAAGATAAATCTTCCATGTCCATTGAGATTGTAGATACCAATACAAAGTTATATTGAAAGGAATGACACAAAACATAAATATTTACAGCGGGCTAAACTATTTGTTACAATACTTATTTCTAAATAAATTACCTTGTGGGTGATAGTAAAGCAGAAAACTAAGAAATAAGGGTCAGATTCCTCCTGTAAGATCTCCTTTGTAAAATTATCCCAAATGTAATAATACCACATTATTGACTTAAGCACACTTTCCTGTGACATGCCATAGCTGACCTGTAATTTTTATTCTACATGATGCCAGCCCTAATAAAATGACACTTGTGAATGTAAATTAAGCTCGCAAGGGGGACAGATTGCATGATTCTGGTTTCTCTCAGATGCCTGTAGGCTATCACAGGTTCCATATGTGAAGTAATTATGCTCACTGAAGGAAAGAATAAATGCTGTCAAATTGTGTACTGAGAGAGAAAGCAGCTATTATATTTCAGTAGTCACTAGAGCATTGCCCCCAGACAGGAGCAAGATGTATAAGAAAATAAAAACGGTGCCAGCCATATATTACACATCTGCCTTTACATTCGTAGCTCCCGTTAAATGTATATTCTGCAAAGACAATAACTTACCAATGAATGTTTCAGCTGTCTTCTTGGACACTTTTTCTGTGGAGCCATTTTGAAATATGTGCCATGATGGTTATTGAAGGGATAATGAACACACAGATTCTTCTTAGTTCTGTTTGCCTTGCGCTGTGCTAAGCAACAACCCTACAGGATCTCTGACTTTCGGACCTTGCTTTTTCCTTGAATGAAACCTCAAATTCAAGCCCAGCCCTGTGTCCACAGCTGTTTTCTTTACAGCTGCTGGGAAATGGGACAGCCTCTCTATTTGAAAGCTCTTTACTTATTGAGGACATTTCAGAAAACGAATTTGGTTATTTAGGATAAAATTTGTACTCACTGTGTATCTTGTGGTTTATTCAATGGATTCTCATTCTTTATCTATCTTAGTATGTCAAGTGAAAAAGTGAATAATATGGTTTTTTTTAAGTTTATGGTTTCTAGCATAGAACTAACAACAGGACCTCTTGACACCTGTCCTTGTCTAGGGAAAATCAGGTCCATGTAATCACCAGAGGAGGAACGTTCTGTCTGGGTTTGGTTCTTATCCTCATCCCTTGAGAAAGGCAGGTAACTTCTGAGATGAGTGACCTTCCACCCCTCTTCTGTAGCCTTGTGGAGTCTGCTTCCATTTGTTGCTCTCTGATTGACTAGAGTCCTTTAGGCAGGCTTCTAAGCTTAATCTAAACTAATTTATGCTCCAATCTTCTTCTCGGCCCTCTGAAAGCAAAGCAAAATCTAGCATGATTTCTCAGAATGGTTTACTTAAATTGGATATTAATGATAGCATAACAATAACAAAAACTAATGTATACTATAGTGCTAATAAGTGAGAGGTGGTTATAATGATTTGCACTTTACTAAGGAATACTCTCTAAACTAAATGTGTGGTTCCAGACCGCCCCGTAAAATAAATTGCAGAATCACAGGTTATTAATGTTATTAATGTTATTCTACAGCATTTAAGAAATGGAGTTCAGCAGTTTTAGTCAGAGGGGTTCTATTCCACATAGCACTGACTGCTAAGAATTCTTTATGAGGAAAAATCAAACAGACAATGGCAATATCCACAGTATAATACCAGTTTTACCTTTCTGAGATGCAGAGAAAACTCAGTTCCCTCTCATGCAACCTTCCTAGTGGAGACAGTCCCCTCATGCCCACTCCCCAAATGAGTCTTCCTTAGAAAATTCCCTCACGTATATTCGGGAAATAAGAGGGTGAGAACATTTGAAGAACACTGTCTCTTTTAAATCGTACTCCATGAGTGACCATCTACTATGGTAATACCAGCAGTTTGCGTTTTATCTGCTTGAATTATCAATGAATGCTGAAGGCTGTGAGAATAATGCGAATTCTAAGCTATTTTTAAAATTTCCAATCAGTGCCTTCCTGGTTTCTTTTCATACATGTAGCTGGATTAGGTTATCATGCTGGAATGAATGGAGAAATAGTGACTGAGATGCCCATAAAAATAGTGCTGAGATGCCTACTCTTCTAAAGTCAAAAGAGGAAATGAGATCTCCTTAGAATATCCTTCCCTGAGAACAAGGCAGAGGTAGACTCTCTCCTTAAAGCAAAATATTTTTCCTAGTTAATCAAACAGCTAACTTCATCTTCCTGAAACCAAAGAACAGACAGATACTACTGTGATGGCTGTGGTGTGTGACCAGGGGCTCCATGAGTCTTCTGTCCTTTGTTTCAAATGAACTTTTAGGTGTAAGTGACTTCAAATCACCCCAACAATTCAGAGCAATCAAAAGAGGGGAGTGAGTGGCTTCCTTCACTTAACATCATATCTTTCAGTTTCCATGTTTTCACAAATGGCAGGACTTTCTTTTTAAACTATTATTTTTCCATTGCATATATATACCATACTTTGTTTATCCATTCATTCATTGGTGGGCACTTAGGTTGATTAGCTCAATTTAGCCATTCTCAATACATACATATTTCAAAACATCACGTTGTTTATGATAAATATATACAATTTTTATTTGTCAATTAAAACAAAGCAAAACAAAATAAGATTGTGAAGAGTCTTGTTGAAATGAAGTAGAACTTTCCCTAGTGGTAATTTTCCATTTATTATTTGGCAGCAAAATTAAACTTTACAGTAGCCCAGAAATAATTGACTAAGGCTGTCCTGAGGAGGGATGTTATTTTCAAAAGCATTTACTGGGAACTCAACTAAAGTAAAGGAAGTGGAGGCTGGAAATTGATGTGCCCTCATCTCTGGTATACATTTTTATCGGGTTTATTGACAAATAATTTATATGCCATACACTTCACCCACTTAAAATGTGTAATTCACTAGTGTTTAGTGTATTCAGTGTTGCATAACTATCATCACCACCAATTTTAGAACATTTTCGTTATTCCCAAAGAAATTCTTTGTCTACTAGTAGATACTTCCCCTTCTCTCCTGGCCCCAACCCTTGGCAATCATTCATCCAATTTCTGTCTCTATGGATTTAGATTTACCTGTTTTTTTTTTTTTCACTTCATATAAGTGAATTCACATGTGATTCCATGTAAATACCATTGTACAATTGTGGTCTTCTTTTGAGTGTCTTCTTTCTCTTAGCACACTGCTTTCGAGGTCCACCCATGTTACAGGTTTGTTAGTAGTACCTCATTCTTCTTCAATGACTAGTAGGATTTCATCTTATGGATGTAACACATTTTATTTATCCATTTTTCAGTTGATAGACATTTGAGTTATTTTCTTATTTTGTCTATTTTGAATAATACTGCCATGAATATTTGTATACAGCTTTTTGGGTGAGAGTAGGTTTTCATTTCTCTTAGAATTGGTGGGTCATATGGTAACTCATAGCTTAACATTTTGAGAAATTACCAAAATGTATGTAATGTGACCGTAACATTGCACATTCCCACCAGCAACGTATGAAGGTCCCAATTGCTCTATATCCAAGCCAGCAATAATGATATCACTGACATTAAGCATCTTTCCTTTCATGTGCTTATTGACTATTTGTTTTTCATTTGCAGAAGAGTCTATTCAAATCCTTTGCTAATTAGTTAATTGGGTTATTTGTACTTCTATCATTGAGTTGTGAAAACTTCATCTATTATAGATGCTAGTTTCTTAAATACATGATTTGCAATTATTCTATCCCATTTTGTAGGTTTTTTTATATTTACTTTCTTGATAACGTCTTTGAAACACAAAAGATTTTTAAGTCTCATGAAGTCAGTTGATCTCGTCCTTCTTTTGTCACTTTTGTTTTTGGTGTAATATCTAAGAAGTCTTTGTCTAATCCAAGGTCACTAAGGTTTCTATGTTTCTTTCAAAAGAGTTTTGTAGTTATAATCAATTTCAAGCAAAATTTTATGTATAGTTTAAGGAAGATGTGAAACTTTATTCTTTTGTTTGTGGGCATTTTATTATTTCAACACTGTTTGTTGAAAATACTATTCTTTCTCTATTGAAAATCGTCACCCTTGTTAAAAACCAGTTGGTCGTAAACATATGGAATGGACTTTTGACCTCATACTATGAAAGACTAAAAACATAAGAAGATATTCTCTATGCATTAGTCAGAACATCAAAAATCAGCATATCTCATGCAGCACCAGGCCTTGGGCAAGGCAAGTGAGACACTTACTTTGGTCACAAAATTTAAGTTCTCAGTAATCAAGACAAATACCATTTTAAGGCAATATTTTAAGAATTCAAAATGATGGAAAGAATCCATGAAGAACAAAATATAAAAATGTTAAATAAAGACAGAATCAGCATTGCTGAATTTTTCCCCCTTGGGCTCTGACATGGCTTGGCATAGTGCTGCTACTGCTGTTGTCTTTATTAAACAATTTATACATTATTACGACTTCTTGCCTTAAAGTATGGCAACCAAGTATGTGCATTTTGATAACTGGCACCCTCCCTTCTTAAACTCTTTGACAATGTCTGTTTTGCCTCCTTCCTCTTGCCCTGGGTCTCAGCCCTCAGGACAACTACAAATAATGGTTTCACATCCAAACTTGATGAACAAGTTGTTTGCAAGTTAGATCAGCTAATCATAAGCAAACATCCATTCATCTAGTCAGAAGCAACCCCTTTTCCATGTTTAACCAGAGAAAATGATTTACATTGCATAATACTTGTATTTATTAAAGTGATGCTCAATATCGTGATCCAGCCTGCCTGAGTAAAAGTGTGCATTATGCAAACCAAAAGCAGGGAGCCCAAGCTCAGGTCCTGTCCCCTGACTAACTGTCCTCTGTAGAACTTCAGTACTTTCATTCCTTCATTGCTGTTGATCAGCATTGGCTGGTCATCTACTGTTCTGCTGAAAGGTCACAGTGGTGACATCAGTGTGTGCAGCAAGGGTCTGCAATGCCTAGGGAACTGCAGTCTCTGGCCCAGGATACAGTGGGATTAGACAAGTACAGAATTCTGCCACATTAAGCATATATTGTGGGGTGTGGTTGTGGGGCATGGGGAGAAAGGCCTTTAAGTAGCAAAAACGATAGATGAAATAGGAGTGAGAGGGGAGAAACTTGGACTTTGGAAGTCAGCTCCTCCTCCATTCTCATAGTGACACTTACATTTTTTGACTAAGGAGACTGAACTTTATATCTGAACCTCACTATAATTCCCATCACCATTACTTTGGGGTCAGGTGGGCAAGAGTAACTTCTAATGGCTGTTAACAAATATGTCTGATTACCTTTCAAATAAGAATACTGTCTGGCTTAGAGTCAGGAGTACATCACAGGTCAGTTCAGTCAGAAGGATGCTAAGAAAAGAATAGGAAGGAAGAGAACTGCCAAGGAAAAGCGGGTGAGGAAGCAGCAATAGCTGTGGAAAGTGTGGCATCTAAGGATAGTCCAGTGGCAAAGGCCATCCAGGGAGAGCCAGCATGAGAAACATGTGAGGCCTCAAGACGCGAGTCCCACTATCTCTCCAGTCTACTCAGAAATGCATGTTAGTCCAGGGCCAAAATAAAACAATATTAAAGCAAGAGCCAAGGTCGTCATTCCTACTTCTCCAGCTTACTCTTTGGAACCAACTCACATTTAGCAGAATATCTAGTCTCAGTCTGAGGAGAAACTGGAGAGAAAGAGAGAGAGAGAGAGAGAGAGAGAGAGAGAGAGAGAGATATGAATAACGACCCTTTTATGAAAGAGCTAGACAGGTCACACCAGGACAGCCTGTGCTATCTGAAATGTCTATTTCCACCGCAGGCTCCTCTTGAGGGTGCTGGACCCTACTTATGTCAAGGGGGTTTCCAACCAGGCCCATCAGAATGCTCTAATGCTGTCTAAAATGTGTTCTACTGAACTCTCATCTATAGCTTGAGGGTCCAATAATTTTTTAAAAGATAGGTACTTTTTAAAAACATTACTTCATTAAGTAATTACTTATTATTTGGCACATGTTGTAAACCTTTAAACATGGTCGTGACCATGATGGTGCTGAGAGAGAAGTGGCTGGTAGTAGAGGGGTGCTTATCAGGCCTGCCAGAAATTTCTGACCATAAGAACTTTCTTCGTGTTCATTTTGGTTGGAGGAGGGGTAAGACTGTAGGGTACGATAAATTCTGAAGCTTAAACCACTCTTCAAATTGAGGAAATAGAAGACGGAACACAGTGTGATTAAGAGGAACTTTTTGCTTCAGGATCTTGGCAGTCTATAATCCAGATGTAAGCAAGGACTGTGTTCTCACCCAAGGCCTGGGTCTTCTTCCTAGTTCATGTGGTTGCTGGCAGAGATTATGTCCTTGCAGCTATATGTAGTGGCTCGTTTCTTCAAGGACAGCTGGAGATAATCTTTGAAGTTAAGGGAGGCCCCATCTCTCTTCTAGGGACTTTCACTTGATTAAGATAATCTCCCCCCACCCTTTTTTGAGTGAGGGTCTCACTCTGTCACCCAGGCTGAATGCAGTGACACGATCATGGCTCATTGCTGCCTCGACCTGCCTCTTGAGCTCAGGCGATCCTCCCGTCTCAACCTCATGAGTAACTGGGACTATAGGTGCACGCCACCACACCCGACTCATTTTTTATTTTGTTGCAGAGACAAGGTCTCGCTATGTTGCCCAGGCTGATCTTGAATTTCTGGGCTCAAGCAATCCTCTCCCCTTGGCCTCTTAAAGTGCTGGAATTGCAAGCATGAGCCAACACACCCAACTAATAATCCCCCTTTTAATTGATTCAAAATCAATTCATGTGGGATCTTCACTATCTAAAAACTTCCTTTATCTTTGGTATAATCTATTGGTTGGAGAGAAATCTCAGTGTCTTCTGACACTCAAAGAGAAGAGAGTACACAAAGACATGTCTCTCTGGGGTCATTTGGGGTGTCTGGCTCATCACCAAAAGCCTATTTCTCATTTTATTACAATTTTTGTTTTTGAATTTTTTAACTGTTCAGTTTAACCTTGAATAAACTATCAATTACGATAACCTTCACCACACCCACTGGTGAAACAAGGTCTTTTACTCATTCCTATTAATATTTAAGAAACTATACTAAAACTTAAATAAGATTATTCAAAGGTTGTGAACAGTAAGACATATTTCTGTACTTGAGTGTCAAGTCAGAAAGAATAGTGCTGGGGCTCAGAAATTGACACCCTACTCTGAGAGCACCATGTGGGCAGCAGATGCTAAGAGGGGCTTTCTTTGCAAATCCCTCTTCTGGCTAAGGGAGTTTCCTCCAAAAAGAATGCAGTTGTCTTAAGCTTCCTCCCAACAATCTCATCAAATGGGGAAGATTAATTTACAGCAAAGGAGACTCAGGGTCAATATCACGTGTTCTGAGGACTGGCACCCAAGAGACCGTAGAGCAAGACTATCTTTGTGTGTAATGGGACTACCTTTGTTCTCCTTTTATTTCCTTTCCTCAACCTCCCATAACCTGTCTCTGTGCTCCCCGGAAACCTAAGCCCCAATTTCTTTCTGTAGCTCAAAATGCTATTTAAGTTTCAACCATCTGGCCTGTCTTTGAATCTCCCACTTTGTGAGATTCCCATGCATATTCATAGGATAAATGTGTATACCTGTTTTCCTGTTAATCTGTGTATTGTCAGTTTGTTTCCGCAGACTCAGATATTGAACCTTCAGAGGGTAGAAGGAAACATTTCCTTTGCTCCTACAGTAGACATGGAAGAGTATATCATAGTAAAATATATAATTATAATAAAATTTGGTATTTTAAAATGTTTTGTTGACTTCTGATGAAAATTAAAAACTCATTATGATTGCCAGGTTTCTTGCCTTTTTGGTTACTGTGACAGTCTGTGAAGTGGGAAAGCCATGGCTAAAATGACACATCATCAAAGCAAATATCTAAACAGAGAAATATTAGGGCTAAAAAAAAATCTCTTGAGCGAATGACCACTGTGCTAAAATTATCCACTATATTAACTTGTTTGTTAATCTTACAGAGATGCTTGCATCAGGAGAGAAACCATAAATAAAATCCTAGTCACTGCATCTTCATGGTTTTAGTTGTAAAAATAGTCAGAAAATAATTATTTTTATTTCTAGTTCAACATCTAGAATTATTGAGAACAATTTTTTTCAAAAGAGACTAATTCTATTTCTCCATAAAGTTGTTTTGTAGCTAGTTCAGAGTAACAACTAGTCAAGTGGTCAAGACCATATGTTCTTGTGTGTATGTGTATGTGTGCGTGCGCACGTATGATAGTAGAGTGAGAAGAAAAGACAAGCAGCTTCTTACTGTAATGGCATCTTGTTTGTAAGCAAGAAACGTTGTGCAGTTTAAATGGTTTTTTGTTTGTCTTCACATGGGACAGAACTTGAGAAATTTGGTCTTAGGAATGGATGCATATGTATAAATTTTCTGTGTTTTTCTATTTATTTTCCCGACTTTAAGAGAATTCTTATTTTTGTGACAAAAGTAAATAATTTAGTTTTTAGTTTTTTTTCAAATTACAAAATAAAAGCTGCTATTGAAAAATGTATGCATCTGTTAGCCCTTACTCTACTAAAAACAGAGGCGATAGGTTAGTGAGATTCACTAGACAAAATGGTTTGAGCTAAAAGAGGAATATTAGAAGATCCACATGGTAACGAAAAATAGGAGCAGAAAGATAAGCAGCCAAGCTGGTGGGCATAATTTTAGTCAAAATAGTGGGGTACTCTTGTTTAAAGATAATACAGTGAGATTTTAACACTAGTAACTACAACTGCCTCACTATATTAACTGACCTTTAAATATGATTGTCCTTTTCATTTGACCAAATGACATTTACCTCATAAAAGAAGCTATTCATTCACTTTAGAAAACCAATATATGAAAATATGCTAAATTGACATTTAGATTTATCTCAAATCACCTTTATGATAACTTATGTTATTTCCATATGATTTGAATTTGAGATTTTAAAATGGATTTTAAATCCATTTAAAATGATAGCCAGATATCAGGCTGCTATTAGGGTCATCTGATGATGTTATTAGAGGTTTTCTTAACAGCTCGGTAATTGCTGCTTTTCCATGCTGAAGGCAAGTTGACTCTTATGCCCTCTTCAGGATTTACACCTGTAACATGTGAGGTAGAGGGGCGCAGGCTGACATTATGTACCACAGCATTGTTTCATAATAACTGCTTTGCTACGATGTTCTGATAATTGGGGAAACGGAAGAAGCAGAGGAGCAGAGTGGTCAGGCTGCAGACACTGGCTGACCCGTGGTCCAGAGCCCGAGTCCCCTATTAGGGTTTTTCTTTCGGCTGTCTTTTTACTGAATATGATCACGACTTGCCGCCCCAGGCACCCCTCTGCTTCCCAGAAATTTGCAGTCACTGAAACATGTGAAACAAACATTCCAGGGAGCTTCAGTGCCTTGGATATCTGCCTTAATTTGACATAAATAAAAAGACTTTGGACACTTTGTAGCTATAATTATATCAAAGAGATCACAGGCAATTTTACTTTCTGGGCTCACAGAAGTCAAAAAATCTAGGCCTTGTTATAAAGCAGAATTCAATCTGAGGTGTAGTCCTGAATCCCTTACCTCTTGGAGGAATATTTTTTCTTTCTGTGGTTTTAGCATACTTGACACTGGTACCTGAATGCTCTTACCCCCAAACACTTTCTGAACTAGAAAGTAAACAAATAGATTTAGAATTAAAAATATACAAAAAAGAGCAGACATCTAGACTCTAGATTCAAAGTAGAGTTGGTTATACCAATCACAGCTCTATTTTAGTTCAGAATATGAAATCTGGGCTCACAAGTACAGCCAGGGAGGTATAGTGAGCACTTTTAATGCACTTTGTTAACCTAACAAAGCCTCGGGGGCCCTTGTGTACATATATATCTGTGCTACAGGAAGAACTCCTGTGGCTCCTCATGAAAAGACTGCCTAATTTTAAACACTTAATGAGCTTCGTGGGATGATCCAAGGGTCTAAAGATTTCCATAGACTTAGAGCTAATGAGAGCCAAGTTATGGGCTGATTTGTATCAGTGGGAAGCTCTGCTGTTGCTTGTCTGAGGGATGGAAGAGAAGTGTATAATGGCTTTTGCCTTGAGGCAATTCTCAGGCTAGCTTTTCACTTAAGTAAAATCTTCTCTTTGCCCCCAGGGTTTCCTACAGAACAACTATAGATGGAAGCCTCCTTAAAGGTAAGATTATTTTTAGATACACAAACAATGCTGGAAAAGAGATACTGTAGTGAAATCTTTTTATTATTTGAAGACAGACAACTAGAAATGTGCTTAGTTTTATTCCTGTTCCTTCATCTCTACCTTTTTTTTTTAAAACTGAATTTAGTCAAACTAGTTGAATTTGAAGACACACCTTTCTTTCGCAAACATACATATGCAGTTGCTTTTCTCTTTCATTGTAAAGTATTATCCAATTCACGATCCCTAAATTATTTCTTTCTGCCCTTTGCTGTGAATTATTTTTATGAGTTATTTAATATCCAGTTGGTACAAATTGGAACCATGGAGTGTCCATGAAAAATAGCCATAGCCTCTCAGTGGCTATTGACATTAAATTTAGTAATATTAACAGCATAATAACAACAGGAACAATCAGAATTACTTTGAGGAGAGCATTATCCAACAAGACACTGTAGGATTAGCCATTTTAGTGGCATTAAATACCTGTCATTTTATTTCCATCACTTTGCAGTGGGTGGTTGATTAGGATTAGTGGGTAGATTAATCTTTTCATGGAAATGTTTACATGCATTCACGAAGTGCATCCTAAATGACTGACTGAGTCCTATTTGTCTTTAAAAGCCATGCAGTGTTTAATGTGCCTGCTATTTAAGGGAGGATGTTCTTGGAAGAGACACCTAGAATTAAGATACACTTTTGAAAGCTTTGTTCAAGAAGATGCATTTATCATGATATTTTCCTCTCCTTCCTGTCTCTCTCCCTTCCTAAATCTCAATAAGTGGTAGAACAAGATATAATAAACAATTGAAATTTGAAAGGAGACTGTCAGGTGAGAAATGGCCAAGAGACACATTTCTGGGAAGAAATGGTGGCAGGAGAGAAGTGGGCCAGAGAGGGGCATACCAGTCTGCTCCTCTCCAAAGAGCTCAGGCACAGAAATATCAGGTATGACGGGAAGGCAATCAAAAAGCAGCGGTTAGTTAAAAGTCTGTATACTGAGCATTTGAACTTTCATCAGCATCAGGTCCATGGAATGCCTAGTAGTTAGATGATTTGCCCAAGAAAAATCGCAGAGGTTTCTTTCCAAAAGAAATTAATTGAGGTATTTGAGAAGAACTAGTACATTAGAACCCTAGAGAAAATCTCTGGCACTTGGGGTCTCTAGGGTACCAGTGGGCCAGTCATCGAATCCTGCCATGTGCATTATTCTTTCAACAGCATTTTAAAATCTCATTGTTCAATATGAAGTTAAAGATCATTATTTTAGGAAAACCAGTTACATGAAAATGAAAGACCAAAATAAACACCAAGAAAAAACCTTCCAAAAAAAAAAACTAATAAAACTTCCACAAAATAATCTTTGTAATTAGAACTAAAGAGTTTTTTTTTAAATGGTATAAGATGGTAACCAGGAGAAAAAATTTCAAAAAGTGAAAGATCTGTTGGAAAACAAAAATGTAACATTGAAATACCAAATTCAAAAGAAGTGTTGGGATTTTAATACAGTTATTGCTCCAGAATATAGAATGAGAATAAGAGAGCATAGAACATGTGAGAAAAGGTAAAAGACATAGAAGATCAATCTACTATACCTAGCAATCTAACTAATAGAAGTTGTGGAAGGAGAAAATAATTGGTGGACAGAAAATTATCCAAGGAGGAAAACAAGATAACTTTTAAATGAGCCTTTGGAGTAAAGGGATTCACTGAGTTCTCAACACTATTAGTGTGGAAAGACTTACACTCAAGCACATCATTGTGAAATTTCATAACAATGAAGAAAAAGAAAAGTTTCTAAAATCTTCCAGAGACAACCATTAGATTATCTACCAAATTGGTATTAGGCTTCTGAAAAGCAAAATTGATGACCACCGATCTAAGCAAGAGTCCCCTTGTTCCTTCTTTACTTCTCTCCAACCTAGAATTACACATATCTGATAAACCTATCAATTAAGTGTAAGAGAAAAATAAATTTTCTGACATCAAGGGCACAGAAATTTCTATGCTTCATAATCTGAGGAGGTTACTTGAGGGTGGATAAAACTGTAGAAATCCAGAAAAAAGAATATCCATGGAAAGTAAGAAACAACTGACTCAGTGTGGTAAAACAATGAAGGAAAGTTCTAGGTAACAGTATACAGAAGGCCTAGAAATCAACTAGCACAGATCTCTGGTGATCACCCCAGAAACACAAACATGTAACAAAAAAAACCAAAGCCAAACCCCACTTTTTACCTGGTCTTTCCCATTTTTATAGTCCACCAAGTCTCATACACTTTGGAGTAATCTTCAACTTCTCTCTGTTTTTGACATCTACTTCTAGTGCATCAGCAAATCTTACAGGCTCTACTATAACAGATGGAGACCCCATCCTAATTAAAGTCAGTCATCTCCTACTTGGACCTTTGCAATACTGACCTCATGTCAATCAGATTATGCTAGTCATGTGTTCAAAACTTCCCATGGCTTTCCACCTCATCCAACATGAAGTCCAAAGTCTATAGATGCCATGTGGTCTAGCCTCTTGCTGCACGTCTGACCTCAGTTCCTACAACTACCCCTCGTTCATTCTTCTCCAAACCGCTCTCCTGCTATTCCCTTTGTTCTTACCTTCTATGCACGTGTAACAATTTCCTCACTGCAACCAGGTCTAGCTTCACAAGCTATTTTGTTACAAAAGTCTTACCTGACCTCCCTCTTTAATAATAGTTCTTGTTATTCTCCTATCCCTGACTGTTTTTTTTTCTTCACAACACCTGCCATCACTTAACACACTGATAAACTTAGAATGTAACTTGTTTATTGTCTTTCCCACTCCAACTACAATATCAGCTTCATGAAAGCAGAGACTTTTATTTTATTAACTGTGGGGCCTCTAGCACCTATAACAGATGCTCACTAAATCTTTATTGAATGAGTAAAGGAGTTTGAAAAATGTAAGAAAAGGAGACTGCTTTCCAACCAGATTCCAGAGAAATTCACTCAAGATTTGTGTCATTAAATATGTGGTGAAGGGAATATAGTTTCTGCAAATTCCTTGCCTCTAAAATGAACAATGTTTACATAGCTGTAATTTTGCAGATGGTGACGAATGGTTTTCATTGGGAGCCACACACACACAAATAATGAAAAACTTATGGTGAAAGCAGAATCTAACAAAGTCCACCTAGACATTATAAAAGTAAAGATGGATGGTGAGAGATGTTTGGAATAGAACTGGAAGGTGAGGTGGAGCAAAGTGTGGGGAGGTTAATGTCATTGTTTAAATAAATAGACTCAAGATCTGCTGTGGGATAAAACACAGAGGCTAAAACACTATCTGAAATCACAAGTGGGGAAACCAAGAACAACGCAGTGAACATTTTGGAGGACTGAGGAGAGGGAAGGGGGAAGAGGTGTAAATAACATAATTCTTATCCATCATAGCCTTCATAACTTGGGGTAGGAGACAATGTTTAGAGCAGGTAAGTTTAATACCAGCAGAGGGACAAGGAAGGTATGTGAACATGAGGAGAGTGAAACTCAGAAATGGTCACGCGTGTAGACCCTGGAGGGCAGAGCTCGGGTAAAAAGGGCTGAGCTGAGGAAAGGGTCTCTTTTTAATTAATAAACTTGCACTAATGTAATAGGCACTGAATATTCCAAGCAGCTTTCTGTAAGGAGAGAATGATATGATGAGAGCATGCACGTGGCTACTCAGGATGCCAGCTCCTTCTATGTTACTGAATCTGCACCGACTCTTCAGGTGACTGGGGTGAGTTATTTAACCATGTGACACCAGCTTCCTTAACTGGAAAAACACTCGGTCCTCCTTCTACCTCCCTGCTGTTCTGTGATTCTGTGGGTTTATTTTTTCCCTTGACTTTGGGAAGCAACATAGGGCATGAGGTGGATCTGGAAGAATCCCCCAATTGAAAATTCAGGTCTTTGGTAATTGCAAAGAAAGTCATGCTCTGTCTTTGACACACCCTTCATCACTGCCAATAAATATCTGAAACCAAAATTTTGGGCAAAAATTTTTTGAATAAAATACTTAAATTATTTGATTTTAAAAACTTTTTCAGAAACATAAATCTATTTTTTATTATTTAGAGGTGAAAATATGAACCTAATATCTCAGGCAAACTTAAGGTTTTAGATGGTCAATTTTGATAAGTATGTTTGCTTATTTTATAAAGGGCAAAATGATTTTGGTTTTTTTCAACGTATACATAATATTCTTCATTTAGCTTTTAGAGAAAGAGACAACCCATGTCTCCTACTGAGATCATAAGCCAGAAAGACAACAGTGACCTGTGCACACATAAAACAATTAAGAATTGAATTAAGGAATGAGTTATACAAGAGGATTGAAGATTGGTGTGTATCTAAGTATTGTGATAGCTTTCTGTTTTTTTAATATAATACTGTCTTTTAAACTTATTTTCAACTGCTTACTTTTTATTTTTAATCAGTCCATAGTGTGAACTGGAGGTGTACATATTTTTCTTGTGAAATGTTTCATAGGAGCAAGGATTTCAAACAGCTTTATAGTAAAGAGACCATTCTCACACCCAGCAGCAGAAGCCACAGCACATTCTAGGCTCTTGCCCTGTGCACTGGCAGTTTCAGATTACACACAATTGTTTTCTTATTTTTTACATTCCTTGAAGATTACTACAAAGATGAATGCAGTGCACTGAAATGCTGGATTTCAAACAACCAATATGGCTAAGTGGTGTGATGGTACTATGTTACCTGGAAAGAAGGAAACTGAAACATTCAAGTTAAATATGTAATTATAATGAGTACCAAAAATCACCACGGTCTAGGTGGTGCTCAGCAGTCAGCAGATTCTCTTTGTCTCAGCCTGACACTATGAGGTGATTACAGAACAAATATCCAGTTAATTTTTAAAGAACATTTGTTGCCATGTCTACTATTTGAATAGCTTATATGAACTCTACGATTCTGAGACCAAGGGACACCCTCAGAGATATAGCACGAGTAAAAATATTTAAGAGGCACAGCGCTTTGGTAATTACTTTTGAGAGCTAAATAGTAATCATTTGGAACCTCTCAGAAGAAAAGCAGATGAACCTCTTCTATAGGTTTTCAGAATTACTAGTGTTTTCATTACCTCTTTTCTGGCATGATCATATTGGAGACATTTGATTAGGAAATAAACCATTTCAAATTTATAACAATATCACAGAACTTTCCACATTCCAAATGGCCATATTTGAGATATTAATTATTAGACTGCTAGTTTCATAGCACATTATATTATACTGCATTATTATTATAGTATAATATATTGCATGGGTAAAAGTATATTGGGCATTCAAATGCTTTGTAAAAGAAAAAATATTGTTATTCTTTTACTACAGTATAAGAATCATGTTCATACAGACAAATAAAATAAATATGACCCAGTGATGACTCTCATTTTTAAAAAATAATAAGCCTGGTGGCAAATTTTCCAATCCTCCAATTAAAACCAGAGGTGGTGAGTTCATTTGCATGGAGTTACTGATTGAAAAGGCAATGTGGGTTTTCACGTAGAACACGTGCTAAGGTGGCCCTTTCATTAACATTTGCTGCTGCTATTTGCATTTGTCTCCTATACTGCTCACACTGGACACTGGTTGTGGCAGGAAGAGTTATGTGAACAACTCTCTAAGCTCATGTGAAAGACGAAGTACTTGTGGTTGCTGAAAGTCAGTAAGTATTGCCCAGCAGTATTTCTGAGTGCCCAAGTAGAGCCCCTGCTTTATGGCTTTGCCTTAGTTTCTGTTCTCTTCAGCAAAATAGCATTGTTATTAAAGATTGCAGTATAATGGAAAGTTACATTAGCCCTTAACACTCTGCTTTTCTTTTCATGGGGATGTAAACAATGACATTATGATCATGTGATGGTCTTATTTTTCTCCCATTCCACAAAGAGCACTCTCCTGTGATGTCAGGCTGTGGAGTGAAGCATGTTGGAGACCCAGGAGTATGGCCTGAGGAACTGAGTTTTGAAAATGGCAGGATGTGCTGCAGGAAGGGCAGGACCATCTCATTCACTTGAGAGCAGATGGTGGGGGGAGGATTGGAGGTGGGGGTGGGAGGTTGGGCACCTGATGCCTCTGGTATGAAACATGTGGCTGTTCTCATCTACTCAGTAAAGGCAAGGACTTCCCCCATGGGGATTTAAATGTCACTTAAATTTTTAAAATTATGGAATATGTTGTTTTTTCATATTCATGATTAGACTGAAATTGTTGTCCTGGATTTTTGGGGTGCATGTGAGATACACTCGGTCTGGGAGGGAGTTAAGTGTTTTTTGTTATGCATCATAAATATGAAAATCCATTTATTCTTTCTATTTATTTGCAAAACTATTCATAAAATGTGGCTGAAAATCAAAACTGCCCCCTACCCTAAAGGTTTTGTACATTCTCAGACAATAGCAAAAAACTGTCAAGAAAACTTTTCAGTCTAATATGTAAAATTTCTTGCATTGCATTTAGTGACTACAGAAATTTAGTTTTTGGCATCGTTTCCATAGTTAAAACTGATACTGTTGAAAATGATACATACATAGATAAAAACCAAAGGTTAAGTATTTGATGGATTAAATTTCTCCCAATCTAAATGAAGACACTACAACATGTTCCTCCTCTTAGTTGTCTGAGAGATGGGGTCTCACTGTGCTGCCCAGGCTGGCCTTGAACCTGGGCTCAACTGCTCTTCTGCCACTCAGTATCTTGAGTAGCTGGAACCTGACTACTGGCTTCACTTTTCATTTCCACTTTTAAAAATTAAGCACAGGGAGTGGTGGCTCATGCCTATAATTCCAGCACATTGGAAGGCTGAGGCAGAAGGATCCCTTGAATACAGGAGTTCAAGACCAGTCTGGGCAATATAGTGAGATCCTGTCTCCAGAAAAAAAAAAATAATAAAGTGAAGTGAGCACTACCATATGAATGAGTTTAACAACACTGAACTGTATGCTTGAAAATGGCTGAGATGATCCGTTTTATGTTGTGTCTATTTCAGTACAATTTTAGAAAATGGTAAACGTATTGTGGGTTTCACATGGCCAGCAATTTTGTGGTAGTACAAACTCCTGCTTCAGAACCATTGAAGGCAATAGCTACAAGGGGTCTTGGAAATCATGCAATGTACCCTTCTCTTTTCATAGATGAGAGAAACTTAGCCCAGACAAACAATGGAATGGCCGTGGTCACACAGCTGGTAGAACAGCAGGGCCCAAACACTTAGTCCCCTCAGCCCTGATCTTGGCTCTTTCTGGTGCACTCTTCTGTCTTTGTCATTAAAATCAGATTTTACCCCTGCTTAACAAAAGCACATATTTTGTGTGTGCACTTAATATTATCAACTTCATACTTACTTGGCAGGGGAGATACTATGATCATGAAGGTGGTTTTCCCAGGGTGAGGCTATCCATTGCACTCTGGTTGTGCTGACTCCAGTGATTTTTCCAAACATGCATAATTTGTGATCATGGGGCACTGTGTTTGCACTCTCCCCTGGTTATCTGCTGTTTAAAAATAGGAATTCTGGGCCATTGCTTTGTTAAACTCTGCTGTCCCATGTGGCTCTTTGAGTTCTGGCTGCCATGTTTCCTTAGCTTTGGCTACCTCCCCTGCCCTTGGGGAGGCAAATATCCTCTCTCTCTGTCTAACTTACTTTCTAAATAAACTTTGCTTGAAAACTGAAAAAAAAAAAATTGTCAAGTTGATTTATCTCTACTTTATCCCCATTTTCCTACTTTTCCCAATAAAGTCCTGTTCCTGCAAATATTTTCTATTTTCTTAACCTCTTTTCACCAACTTTATAAAGTTAGGCCTTATAAGATGGAAAGCTAATTATTTCTGAAAAAGGCAAGACAAAAATAAAAGCTAGTGTTCTGACTCATTAATGGCATAAAATACATTATAAAGATATGTTAAACCTTATAACAAATTTTCATATATATTTTCTATTTAATTTTTCAAGAGAAAAGGAGACTTGGTAGAGTTTATTTACACTGCTGTGTTCCTAGTTCCTAACATCACATCTAGCACATAGTAATTGTTGAATAAACATTCATTGAATGAATAAATTAGTATAAACTTCATTTTCGAGATGAATATCGGCTTGGGGACACACAGATTAGTGGTGGGACCTGGATTTAAGCTCAGAGCTTCTGATTCAAGTCTAGTGTACTGGTCACTGGGACAGTTGGCAAGATGGTAAGAGGCGAGGTGGAAACGAAACAGGTCTAGGAAGCTACCATAAACATCTGAGAAAAGACTGGAAAAGTTTGTATCTTAGGTCATCATTTCACAGGGGCCAGCGAGGAAGGTCTAGGTGACAGAAACATGGAGGCTCAGATACAACTGGCAGCAACTATTGATAGGTTACCTGTACCTATTTATACATTCACATAGGAAAGTTCATCTCGGATGTTTTAGCAAATAGAAACCTGCTGAAAAACATTTCCCTTGTTCCTGGCCCTGTTGAATTTATAACACTTAAACACCTGTGTCCATCGAACAGAACACACAGGATCACAGCTAGAGCTGCTCTTTACAATGTTGGGCAGGGGTATGGGAATGGAGAACTGCAGACGAGAGCATTAGGACTCAGCAGGCAAGAGAGAGCCTGGGACAGGCTCAGCAGCTGGAGGATGGGTCTTGACTCATGGTGCCTCCCTACAGGTGTCCTCTGCAGAAAGAGCTTAGGTGCCCAGGTCTAAACTCAGCCATAATGAGGCCTAAACAAACAAGTAAGATAAAAAACAAACAAAGCCCCCTCTATAGCTACAAAATATTTATTTATGAGGCTGGCACATCAATAACGCTAATTATACTGTAATTGCCAAGAACTGAAATTAATGTGATTTTGTGGAAATCCACAATCAATCTCAGACCTAATTTCTGTGAATGAACACACTCTGAACAAAATTCCTGTTTAGAGAGCATATTTCATTCCTAGAGTACTTGGCAAAACAGCACTGAGGAGGAGAAGTGTAAGACGTAGTAGTATATGTCAATCCTCGGCTATGAAGGGAATAAAGTCAGCCCCTTCACTGCTGCCTGGTTATGAGGCGGCTCCTTCATGAGGTGGCTGCACAGTGAAACTGGTTCTGAGCATTACCAGACCTCACCTCCAGTCGTGAGAACATTCTCAAGAAGCATACAGAAAAGTTCAGTGATCTCAGCATCATAATAGCATTTCCCCATCCATACATAGAGGTCCAGTAAAACGGAATTATTTTCTACTTAGATAGCAGGTGCAAGCAAGAGAGACAAAGGACTGTCTCCCGATCTGCTTGAGCATATGGAAACCAAATGTATTTTTGCAGGGGGCCCAATGTAAGCGTTATGTTCTCTGTCTTTGTGGTTGATTTTGAGCAACTCCATGATCTTGACTAATGTTTCAAAAATCCACATCCCTCTCATTGCGTGAATGCTCCTCATTTAGTGTGTCGTCCTGATATTGTGGAACTGGGGTGGAGTTGGACCTCTTGTTTGTATTTCAGAGACTAAACAAGAGCTGCTGAAAATATGGGACCATATTCTAAACATTCAATTTTAGCATAGAAAACACTGTTTACACAGTCCGCAGTAATGGCAGCTGTTCCAGCTATTTAAATAGTATAATTACACATTTCATTCTGGAGTATAACAGTAGCAGTTAGTTTACTAGTAAATCTCAAATTGAATATACCCATGCCTATAAAAATATGCACAGGTAACCTATCAATAGTTGCTGCCAATTATATCTGAACTATAATTTGGTCTTTATTGGAGAGGCACTTCTTGAAAAGAACACTTTTTTGAGAATGCTGAACTTTCCTTTACCCGCCCCCCCCACATCCAAATGATGAAAAAAAAATACAGTTGTCAGCATAATGTCTTGACATTCATGATGCCAGCCTGTCTTTACTGGTGTCAGATGTGAAAATAAATAGATATTAAACTGTCAGTCAATGAAATTGCAAAGTCAAGAGCAGCTCTAGCTGTGATCTTGTGTGTGCTATTTGATGGACACAGGTGTTTAAGTGTTATGAATTCAACGGGGCCAGGAACAAGAGAAACATTTTCCAGCAGTTTTCTATTTGCTAAAACATCTGTGAGAAACTTTCCTTCATCTCAGGACTTCAGTGGCAACTCAGAGGCTTGAGAAAGTGCCAAGAACTCCCCCACTGTTTCAGTGCTAAAATGTGGAAAGGCCTCAATTCCTGGAGGTCCGTTCTGCAGTCGCCTGTGCAAGCACAGCCTCCCTATAAGTGCCAGTCTCCAAAGTCACATAAAGGGCAGCTTTACTGGCTTTGAACACACTTTTGTGATAGACACCAAACACCCACCCAGTTTATTTATTATTCATAGGACACTTAGAGCTAATCATCTGTCACTAATAAACAACGCTATTAAAAATTAACAATCTCCTTACGGCGTGCTGAGACCCACTCTTCCTTGTGCTTGATGGGTACTGGGGCAGAAAGCCTCACATTCATTTATACCTGTTTACCTTTCGTTGTTACTGTTATCAGCTTTATTATAGCATTGGCGCAGGTGAGAGATCTCATCTGCTAGATGGTACAGATCTCTCAGTAAGTATCACTAATTTTGCTTCTCAACAAGGATTAAATTATCCTGCAAGTACATGATGCTTCACAATGGCATCATGCACAAAGCCCTGCACTTGAACACTAAGAAGCAGTTTGCAGAATGAACTGGATCCGTGTGGCTCGAGGATTCCCGTGCTCCATTGCAAGCCGGTTCACAGGAGGGTGTCCTCAGAAATTCAAGACTTGCAACAGATGATGTTGGTGCAAATCAGCTTGCTTAAATATCTACACTAATCAGATTAAAATGTTGCTGAAGGCTGATAAAACACCACTTATGCACCTGTGATCATTAATTAAACGTATATGTCGAAAATCCTAGGTGAGATATTCTCTGGCAGTACTCTTGTACTTATAATTCTGTTTTGGTGTCTGCTTCTCTAAGGATCTGAACCAACACGGTAGAAAACGCAGTTTAGAAAGATCGCTCCAATGACTAATTGGAAAATGGAATTTGACAGAAGCAAATCTTACCAGATCAGATAAAATGCTTTATTCTGATTTATCTCTTCCAATCGATATTCACGTTCAGGCTTTCTCCAGCTTGGGAGTGGGTCACATTTGTGGTGACTTGTAACCAGAAGCAAGACTAGTGCTGATGATGGCACGAGCACAGGCACAAGAACTTCAAGGGTGAATTTTGTCATCCTGTTTATGGGAGTGAAAGTCCACCATACTCTTCCTTTCTCATCGAGGTTAAGTGCTGTCGTCTCACCGCCTTTTCATTGACAGTGGTGGGCCATGGTACTCATCTTTCCCTTTGCGGTAGATTGCAAAAATGCCCTCAATTCTTTACCCCTCTTCGCATCGTCTGGCAGTAAGCAGGCCAGTCCTTTTCCATTTCCTTTGCCTTGGGTCTGGTTGCCTTTGTGATTGGCTTTGACCGATAAAGTGGGCAGTGGCAGTCATGTACCAGTCCCACGTGTGTAGCTTGGGAGTCCCTGCATGTTTCCCTGCTTCCTGGGATCCCTGCAGAGCTGCCACGGGTGAAGCCTGGGCTATCCTGCTGGATGTTGAAAGGCACATGGCCCCGCTGCCACCATCACCCCAGATGAAAGCCAGACACTCACTGGAAGCTGGCAGGCAACTGACTAAAAATAGCATGGGTGAGTCCAGCTGAGACCTGAAAAATCTCCCAGCCAGGCCTGGCCTGAATCATTGTCCCACAGAATTGTGAGGAAACCAAACTGTTGTTGTTTTAAAGCACAGCAGTAACTAACTGATAATTCCTTTTTAACTCCTTACATTGCAGTATTGTTCTTCATCAATCACCTAACTTTGTGGTCACTATCTAGTGATTGCTGTTGGCAACTTCAATGACCTAATTGTGATTCTCACCCTATGTCCCTTCCCCACAGCTTGGTTGTGGTTGACTTCCCTTGTCCTAAATGATGGCTAGACAACCCTCTTCAGGTTTTTCTGTTGATAGTTCCAGTTGTTTCTTCTGGTTGCCTTTAAATGTTGGGATTTCTTAATGTGGTACATATATACTATGGAGTATTATGCTGCCATAAGGAAGGATAAAATCATAGACTTTGTAGCAAACTAGATGGATTTAGAGTCCATCATACTCAGTGATCTATGACAGAAATAAAGAGCTGAATACCACGTTTTCACTCATAAGTGGGTCCTGGAAAATTATCACAATACCACAAGAGAGGGATTGGCAGTAGCGCGACACTGCTGGGGGTAGGAGGGGCATGTAAAATCACTAAGGGCAACTGATCCTAAACCAGGGGAAGTGAGGACCAGTTGGAAACCCAAACTCCACCTGCACATAGACTACTTATGTACCTAATCCTGACTTGTATCCCACATCTCTATAATAAAAAAAAGTAAAAAGTTGTTACAGTTTCTTAGAAATCTAGCCTTAATTATTTTTCCTACCTCTGTATGCCCTCCAGTGGAGACCTCATCCCCTTGGATGTCCTCAACTTGTACATACACTGGTGGCAACTGACTATGTATCAATCAACCCCATCAGATACGGAGCAAGTACCTGAAGCTTAGGACGTAATCACCTTCCCTCTGTGTGTTTTGTGATTTGAATTGTCATAAATTCCAATCTAGGAAACTTAGAGTCATCCTTGTTTCTTCGTTAGATTTTCCTTTCCACATCCAAACTGCCATCCTTTTTTATGACCAAAAAGCGTCAGCTCTGACCACTGCAAAAGCCCACTGTCTCCTTGTTACCAGTTTTCCCAGAGCTACTAGTTATATTCTCACAGAGAAAACTAATCATGCCCCCCCCTCCGCTGTGGCCCCTGCTACAGGTAAAGTCTAAACACTTAAGTATGCTTAAAAAAAAAAATGGCTCTAATGCCTTAGCTTCCCAACTTAACTGATCTCTGACCTTGGGAAATTTTGTAGCCCCTGTGATCCTCAGTTTCTTCTTATTTATAATATATATTTTAAGTCACTCTGAATATTGAAAGCTATATTTTATGTAAGTGGCTATTTAATGTGTTTTGACCTAAGTTTCACAGTCTGGTTCTAAGCCACTTTCCCAGTACCATTTCTGTCAAACTCTCCCAAGTTTCCTTTCACTCTTGGCCTTGACATTAGGCATACCATGAATGTAGTGTGGGTTCTATTGCAGATTACCACCATAAAGCAAATAGCTCACTAAAGCAAATCACACAGATTTTTTTTTTGGTTTCCTTGCTTATATAAAAGTTATGCTTGTATTATATTCTCATCTTTTAAGTGTGCAATAACGTTATGTCAAAAAAAATGCTTGTACCTTAATTAAAAAATGCTTTATTATTAAAACATGCTAATGGTCAGCTTCACTGAGTCATAATCCTTTTCCTGATGGAGAGTTTTGCTTCAATACTGATGACTGTTGCTGACTGATCAGGATGGTGGTTGTTGAATGTTGGGATGACAATTTCTGAAAATAAGACAACAATGAAATTTGCTGTATCTATTGACTCTTTCACAAAAGATTTCTCTGTAGAATGCAAAGCTGTTTGATAGCATTTTGCCCACTTAGAACTTCTTTCAAAATTGGAGTCAGTTCTTTCAAACCCTGCTGTTGTTTTATCACCAAGTTTTTGGAATATTCCAAACTCTTTGTTGTCATTTAAAAAATTTTTATAAGACTTTTGCCAGGAGTAGATTCCATCTCAGAAAACCACTTTCTTTGCTCATCCATAAGAAGCAATTCTTCATCCATTCAAGTTTTATTATGAGATTGCAGCAATTCAGTCACATCTTCAGGTTCCCCTTCTAATTCTAGTTTTCTTGCAATTTTCACACATCTGCAGTCACTACGTCCACTGAAGTCTTGATCCCTCAAAGTCATCCATGAGGGCTGGAATCAATTTCTTTCAAACTCCTGTTAATGTGGATATTTTGACCTCCTATGAATCACAAGGGTTCTTAGTGGACTCTAGAAAGGTGAGTCCTTTCCAGAAAGCTTTCAATTTACTTTGCCCAGATTCAAAGGAATCACTCTTTATGGCAGCAATAGCTTTGTGAAATGTATTTATTAAATGGTCAGACTTAAAAGTCAAAATTACTCTTTGATCCATGAACTCTAGAATGGATGTTGTGTTAGCAGCCATGAAAAGAATATTATTCTCCTTGTACATCAGAGCTCTAGGATGACCATGTGCATTGTCAATGAGTAGTAATATTTTGAAATCCTTGTTTCTGAGCAGTAGGTCTCAACAGTGGGCTTAAAATATTTAGGAAATCATACTGTAAACAGATGTTCTGCTATCCAGGCTTTATTGTTTCATTAATAGATCACAGGTAAAGTAGATTTAGCATATTCTGAAGGGCCCTAGGATGCATAAAATTGTAAATGAGCAAAGTCATTAGCCCCTAACAAGAGAGCCAGTCTATCCTTTGAAGTTTTGAAACCAAGCATTGACTTCTCTCTGGCTCTGAAAGTCTTAGGTAGCATTTTCTTCCAATATGACTATTTCATCTACTTTGAAAATCGGTGGTTTAGTGTAGCCACATTCATCAATTATCTTAGTGAAATCTTCTGGATAATTTATTGCAGCTTCTTCATCAGCACATGCTATCTATCTTACATTTTTATGTCATGGAGACAGATTATTTCCATAAACCTCACAAACCAAACTCTGCTAGCTTCCAAATTTTCCTTTTCAATTTTCTCATCTCTCTCAGACTTCATAGAATTTAAGAGAATTGGGGCCTTGCTCTGGATTAGGCTTTGGTTTAAGGGAATGTTGTGGCTGTTTTGATCTTCTAGCCAGATTACTCAAACTTTGTCCATAAGAGCAATAAAGCTGTTTTGCTTTCATATCATTTGTGTGTTCACTGGAGCAGCACTTTTAATTTCGTTCGAGAACTTTTCGTTTGCATTCACAACCTGGTTAACTGTTAGTGCAAGAGATTAGCTTTTGGCCTATCTCAGCTTTTGACTCGCCTTCCTCACTAAACTTAATCATTTCTAGCTTTTGACTTAAAGTGAGAGAAATGAGACTTTTCCTTTCATTCGAACACTTAGAGGCAATTTTATGGTTATTAATTGACCAAATTTTAATATTTTTGTGTCTCAGAGAAAATTAAGTCCCAAGGAGAGGGAAAGAGACAGGGGAACAGCTGGTTGGTGAAGCAGTCAGAGCACACAACATTTATTAAGTTTGCTTCTTATATGGATGAGGTTTGTGGTACTCCAAAACAATTACAACTGTACCATCAAACATCACTTATCACAGATCATCATAACAAATATAAAATTATGAAAAGTTTGAAATATGGTCAGAATTACTAAAATGTGACACAGACAAGAAGTGAGCATATGCTGTTGGATAAATTACGTTGATAGACTTGCTTGATGCAGCATTACCACAGACGTTCAATTTGTGAACAAGTCAATTATCTGTGCAATAAAGTGAAGTACACTTGTATCAGATATATTGACCATGCTTATTTTAGCATCAGTTTCTAATTAGTCTGCCTTATATCTTTATTGATCCTAAAAGATTTTATCTCTAAGCGAAGATGTGTCTTATAATCAATAGCATATCTGAGTTTAATTGGTAGCTTTGTTTTGGTTGTTTGTTTTGCCTAAAACATTTAAGTATGATGTATTTAATTAAATGAAATGTACTATTTGCTTCCTTATTCCTTGCCTATACAAAGGCAAGGAATAAGGAAGCAAATAGAACATTTTTTCTTTTCTTAACTTCAAGTAAATGCCTAGACATTTCCCTCTTTTCAGGTTCCTGTGATTTCACAGCTCACTTTTTACAACTCTCTATTTCCTTGGAGTTAGCCAACAATACAACGAGAGGAAATACAGTATGCATAAGACCACACTCACTTCTGACACCAACTGAAAGTTCTGGGAGGGTCCTAAAACCACCCTCAGTATCAATAATTCTCCAGAAAATCTCACAGAACTCATTGAAAGCTGTTACATTTGTGGTTTAGTTTACTACAAGAAAAAGATTCAGATCAAAATCAGCTAAGGAAGGAAGGGCATAGGGCAGAGTCCAGCAAAGTACCAGACACAGAGGCTCTGATGACCTTTTCTCATGGAGTCAGGGCATGTTGCCTTCTTGGCATTTGTGTGACAATCTTCATGAAATATTGCCAATCCAGGAAGTTCCCCTGAGCTATGGCATCAGAGTTTTCATTGGCTGTCCATCATGTAAGCGTGATTGACTGATCAACTGTCCATGTGGTGGATCTCAGTCTTCAGGTTGACAGTTTCCATTGGCCCAAAGCTCCTGCCCTAAATCACATTGTCAGTCTTTCTGGAATGGTCTGCCTCACTCTGTATCCTATCTGTATGGCTAGCCCCTACCCCAAATCATAAGGTTACACTTTCCAGTATGACCTCAGGTAAAGACTCTCCTTGTAGGCATGATGCTCCAAGGGATTAGAGATTACTTCCCATAAGCTAAGGACAAAGGCCAGTCCTGTTTTAGGACAGGGCTAAATTCTTTACTATACACTGTTACATACTTACTACAATTGATGATTATTTATTTGTGCCTTTTCTCACTTTTTAAAAAGTCAGGCCGATCTGTATTCAAGTCCAAGAACATTGCTTATCTACAATATGACTTGGGTATCTTACAGAGTCTTAGTTTTTTAAAATCTAAAAAATAAGTGAAATTATACTAATATTATAGGATTATTCTAAGGTTTGAGTTAGATAATATATGTGGAGTATAAATCACAATATCTGGCCATGGTAACCACTTAATAAGAAGTGGCAAATTATGTGATTATTATGATTTTTCCTTTAATAACCACATGAATTATAATTAAAACCCTAATCCTTTTATTAGGAAAAGGGAGCAAAAATAACAGAGGACAAAATAGGCCTATGTAACTCAGGGACTGAGCTAACTGAGCTAAGTTTCATTAAATATCATATTTCAATCATCTAATTTATATTCAGTCCATAAATTACTAACTCTGTTTTAGATTATTACTTCTAAATGAAGATATCTATGCTTATTAGGATAGTGACACTATAAGAGGGAAACTCAGCTATAAGGCATCTTCATTAGAGAAAATTGATCTTTAAAATTAAATCAAGACCTCATCAACAAGGGTACCTGCATGATCAATGTTTATATACCTAACCCTGAATTGTACCCCACATCTTTATAATAAATAATAAAATTTTCAAAAATGAAATCAAGAACATTTATAAAAGCAAACTGAAATTTTAGGATTTGTGGTTGAGTGTGAAAACTGAATTCTAAATTTTGGGTGATTTTACAAGAGTTTTCATTCATCTTCCCCCCAAAGGGCCCACAGTCAACTCTGCTGATTATTTTCACTGTAGGCAAGGAAAAAAAAAAGTTTTTTCTCAAGAAGGATTTGGTTTAAAATACTACCTTAAAAATCTCTGCTGGTTTCTCAGTTCTAGCAAAACTGTAAACAAGATAACATGAAACTCTTTCTTACTACAAACGCACAAATACTTGATAAAAATGTAACAGTCACCCTTGTAAAAGCTAAGTTTTTCAGGAAGCTGGGAAGATCTCTAGGGACAAGAAATGGAAAAGAAAAATGAACACGGAGCTGAAAGCAAATGAACTGTTGCTGAAGCCACACTAAGATAATCTTTCTACTGGGTAATCTACAAATTCTTGGGTTAGCATCTGGAAATGGGAAAGCAGGTTATCGACCTATTTAAGGTGGAAAGTGGGAAGTAGAGCTCACTGAAAAACCTAAAGTCTTAGAACGTATGTAAGGAAAACAAATAGGGGCTTGGGGAAGAAACCTGCCTTCAGCACAGTGAATGTGTAAAAAAACTTAAAACTGCCCACTTTGGCCTGAGATACAGGTAGAGAGAAAGTCTCCTCTGAGATTTTCACCTGTGCACCTACCCTTTCTATGGTTTGGAATGTAAACTTAGACTATGACTGGGAGTCTAAAAATCCTCACACTTTAAAAGTAAAGTAATCCAAAATTATTTTCAGACTGGTGATACTTCTGTTAGGGTGCCACATCTGTGGACTCTGTCATGTACACATTCAAATCATTTCAACGAGGCAGAACAGGACTCCCATGGATAAAGTCCAGTTGAATGTGACCTCACAATTCAAGCTCATAGTCAAGTAAGGAACTATCCATTATGAGAAATCAGCAGGCATGTCAGACATTGGTATTACACCTCCATGAATTTCAGATATAGAACTAAGAAATTAAAACTTAAATATGTTTAAAATTTATTGAAATGTAAAAGAAGGACATATGTATATAAAAATACAACAAGATGTTATTAAAAAGGAAAAGAAAGCAGATGAAAAAGATCCCACAGAACCAGTAGAAAAGAAAAATACAGTGAGCAAAATTAGAAATTCAATGGGGGGCTAATGAGCATATTAAATACTGCCGGAGAGACAGCAAAGAAATGGAAAATAGATCTGGTGAAGATAGCTTTTGCTATACGAGGTAACAGTCACAGGTTCTGGAAATTAGGGGTGTGGATCCCTTTAGGGGTCACTACTCAGCCTACCACAAGAAGAAGTAGCCAAGCATTTTTCAGATTTAATAAAATATAACCATGGGCAAGTCCTGAGTAGAAATAAATAAACAAATTGATAAGTGAATAAACAAATAAAACCATATATAGCTATAGATATATTATAGTAAAACAACAACACATTAAATAAAAAGCTACTATAATGTCAAAAGATGTTAGAATAGTAACCATAAAGGTCTAAGAGAGAAGTAACTCTCAGTACAAACTTTACATAGATGAGTTCTCATTTAAGAATTAGTGATATTAGTGTAGAACAAAATACTTCTGAACATAGATTGTTAGGCTTTATTTCACGCATATATCTTCACAAAAAGACTTCAGAAAGAAGAAACTAAACAGGAAGGAGTGATATGTAAAAAATAAGAAGAGAAATTCTAGAAATAAAGGAGTATAATACAAAAGACAGTAGCAGATAAATAAATAGATAAAACTTAAGCACATGTAGATAATTAGTGGTAGTACAAAATTATTAAGTATGGCAATTGTTCATTGTGGAAATAAACATTCAAAACACAATACAAAGCTGAAAGTTTTCTCAGTTAATGCCTTAAGACTTTTGTGCTGCGTGAGAGTAGATAAGGATTATAATTCAATTTAGAATAGTTACTCATCCCGGTGCAGTCAAATTTGAAGGATAGCCACAAAATGAATAAGAATAAAACATGCTAATTCTAAGTCAGGAGAAGAAGGCGAGGTAAAAGCATAAATCTGTAGTAGCTAAAATCCAGGAAAGAAGGAAACAACTTCTGATCCCCCCAAAGCTCATGATAAACAGGAAGCACAATATACGAGGATAGAAATGTGTCTAAATTTGTCAGTAAATAAATAAATATAGGTAATCTAAATTTAACAGTTAAAAATGAGAGCTTTTTTCAAATCGTTTAAGAAATATTTTCTTTTTGCTTTCATAAGGCACAGTTACAGTATAGAAACATAAAAAATTAAAGAGGTAAAAAAATACAACAGGCAAATTCTAATGAAAATAAATGCTGTAGCAGCTCTATTAATATACAGTAGATTTGAAACCATTATTAGGGGTAAAAGGGTCACAATATAATGAATAAAGGAATTATTTTCCAAGGAAACAGAAAAATTCTGAACTTTTCAGTACTTAATATGATAGCCTCAAAATATTAAGAAACAAATTGATAGAATTACAAGAAGAAATTGATTAATCTATAATTTTGCTGGCTGAATTTAACAAACTTTCTCAATAATTGATAGATTAGACAGAAAATTTATGTGTATAGAATATCTGACAAGCCTGGTTATCATGTAGGTTCTGATAGATTTATATGTAACCCTGGGCATTATTCTCAAGGACAAATAGAACACTCATGAAAACTGGCATAAAAGACTTCAAAGCAAATCAAACTAACAGCAAAAAAATCAATATAATATAGACCATGTTCTCTAATTAAAACACAATTGAATCATTGCATCATCATTGAACCCAATAACAAAAAGATCACCAAAGTCATCGCATCATCATTTAAATCAAGGACAATTATAATTGAAGCAGTTTCAAGGGATTAAAACACAAATATTTATGTAATCCAAAGTTCAAAAAAATAAATTTTTACCCATTTAAAAAGTGATTGAAAATAAAAGGATTGCATATCAAATCTTGTAAACTATCACAAAAATTATTAAGAAAGGTTTTATTTTTAAATGTTTATTAGGAAAGAAAAAGAATGACATAAAACCAGTGAGTTGATACCTCAATTTAAAAAATTGAAGAAGCTAATTAAGCCAGCAAAGCATAATAAAGGAAATAATGAAAACTGGATTTGGTAGCATGCACTTTTAGTCCCAGCTACTTGGGAAATTGAGACAAGAAGATCGCTCAACTGGAGTTCAAGTCCAACCTGGACAGAACAGGGAGGCACTACCTCTTTACAAAATAATAATAAAGATAAGAGTAGAAACTACTGAGGTGCTGGGCATGGTGGCTCATGCCTGTAATCTCAGCACTTTGGGAAGCTGAGGCAGTAGGATCTCTTAAGGCCAGGTGTTCAAGACCAGTCTGGGTAATATAGTGAGACCCATCTCTACTAAAAATAAAAAGTGAGCTGAATATGGTTTTGCACCTGTAGTATTAGCTACTTGGGAGAATGAAGTGGGAGAACCACTTGAACCTAGGAGGTGGAGGCTGTAGTGAGCTATGATTGTGGCACTGCAGCACTGCACTCCAGCCTGGGTGGCAGAACAAGACCCTCATCTGCAAGGGTAAATAAAAAGCAAGGAATCTAATATTTTGATGACAAAGATGGCCATTCGCTGACAAACCTTATTTGCACTGCCCTCACCTAGTTGTACTGCCTTTAGTGGTTAAAGTGAACGGCCTCAAGGATAGGCACATCTGAAGCTTTACATTATTTTTTAAAGACCTCAGCAGGGAGTTTTGATTTCAGATCCCTGAGTTTTGGGAGTTCTGCTTGTGACTTGATAGTGTGACTTTTATTTGATAGAAGTGTTATTTTGTCGCGAATGCCTGATAATGCCACATGCACGCCCAACTCAGAACAGCTCTGTCAGAATCTTCAAAACACTTCTTCTGTATTTGTGGTAATTCTATCCCTTTTTCTTGGCCAGCTCATTCTCTTCCTTGGTAAAATTCTTAATTGAGAGTTTACTTAATTGGGTGATTCCCAGCTGGAGTCGTATTTGTTATTCTAAGAGAAATGGATTAGGTTCATCCTTGATTATTATACATGTATGTGCAGCTTAAAAAATCAAGGGGACATGCATGGGGACACATGGAGACATATTTATGTGTATATTTTATGACTGTTTTTACTTACCACACATATCCATAAACAGCCTTGAAGAAAAACCAGTAGATTCTGTTCCTGCTCTCTTTGCACCATAAACTTTCTACTGTAATCTTGTTTCCCCCTACAGACCTAGTCCTAATTTGTCTTTTCTTTATCTCAAAATTCCTGGGCTGTCAAGCCAAGTTACTCTTAAAAGGACTCGGGGAATTGCAGTCACGAAAAAGATATATTAAAGTATCATTATTCAAACATAAAAATTTAATAAAAATGTTAACAAGGTTTCCCTAAGGAAGGGTGTTTATTGTTTCCTTTTTTTTTTTTAACAACACAATTATATTTCTACAGATAGAGGTCAGGCATGACATATAGCACTTGCTATTTAAAGAGAAGGTGTGTGAAAGAATGCTGTCTCCCAGACATTGCACACCAACTTTCCCATGTTATTTTAAACTCTTTTAATTTTTCACCAGTTTCCAAGTGAAGTTCAGTCATGAGTGACGGCACTGGCTTTTTCTTTAATTTGTGACATCTAATCTTTACTTTAGGCTTTGCCAGTCACATTTCACTATGTCTCATTCCATGTGCCCTGACACAAAGCATCATTGCCAAGGTGATCCAATATCTTGCGACATTTTTATAAAAAGGGTATTAAACAGAGGCAGAAGATAGGCCGGAAACAGATCAGTGTGGGCCCAAGAGGTATTGTTCTTCAAGAACAGTTTGCTCTCTCAGAGTCTGGCTAGAAGAATTGTTATTGTCCTTTATATATAAACTTCCATATCCAAATAGTCTCCTCTTATGTCTAATATATGCATTCCTGTCATCTGAAAGCTACTTGCTTAAGCTGCTTTTCTGTCTATTTGTAGTCTGTTCAGACACACAGTCCTCAGCGGGAGGCCGGCTCCATGATTCATTGCCTCGGATTTCCTATGGAGCTTACATGATGCTCGCTCAGCCCCATACGGTTTTGTATCCATTATAACCAGGGACAAGTAAGCAGAGCTCAGGAGTCTGAGCATCCGTCTAAGAACAGCTCCCCGACGCCTTGCTGTACTCACAACAAATGAACAATGAGCTCTTTACATGCTAGCCCCATATGGGAGGAGGAGTTATGGGAGCTTGCTGGAGTTAAATAAAGGAAGAGGCATTTAGAGCGAAGCCCCTCAAATGAGCAGGTCAATAACCAGTTTACAGAGACCAGAGCGCCCGGCTAACAGGAGAATAAAGAATTATGCTTGTCACGGAAAAAGAAAGATGTTGTCCTGGTTTAGTGCTAAATAATTACATTCATTATACCGAGAATAGCTCTGCAAGCGGTTGGTTGCACTAGTTAATTCATTAGCAAAACGAATCGCCAAACCGCAAACAACGAATGGGGGTGGGGGGTGAATCTAACCAATTCTAATAAAAGATTTGGCAAAACAGAAGTTTCTTTATACTAGAAGAGGAAAATCACACCGGAAAGCTGCATATGTAATTGTATATATTCCCCACTTTGTCCTGAGTTTCAATATTAAAGAAGGACATCATAGCTGGGGCAGAGAGAGGGCACAGGTACATATTGCTGACCCCACAGAATTGTTTTAAAAGAACTAAAATGTGCCTGTTTCATTTTTCACTATCTTTATTTTATCTGTGATTGCAAAGTCATGCAGTAAAATGTAGTAATATGTATTCTATATATTATATAATAACCATAGTATAATTCTTGAGTATAATAACATAACTTAGACTTGTATAGCCAAGAGAACCATGGAGTAGTTTCATTATGGAGGACTACTGAGAGGTTCAATTGTATACGTTATCAATATATCTTCTAATAATAACATTTAAAAGTACTTAAAAACATACTGGTGACAAATATGACAAAGGATTAATCCTTAATGCACACAAACCTATTCAATGCAATTCAAATATCCCCAGAGGTAAGTGAAAGAAATGTGATTACCTAAAAAGATTGGAGGAATAAAACAGACTTAAATAATAATAAAAAATTGTATATTAAGACAATGAGATAGTGTCTTTTTCCCTCATGTTAATAAATATCAAGAATCATACTTATTTAGAGCAAGAGTATAAAAGATATTCTATGGGTGAATTAAATATGTATATAATACTTTTGAAAAATGTTTAACAACAATTACCAAAGCTTTTAAAATATTGCCAATCAATGAGTACATTTTCGGGACTATATTTTATTTACTGACTTATTGTAGAGTGGGGGGGATCTTGCTATATTGTCCAGGGTGGTCTTGAACTCTGGCCTCAAGCAAATACCATGCTGGGATTATGGGTGTTAACTGCCACATCTGACTGTTTATAGGAATATATCTTAAGAAAATAAAAAAAATGAGCTATTACTTTTTAAAAATTGTTCATAGTAATAAAATAGTGGTAACAAACCCCGTGCTCCTGAAGAATTGGTAATCAAAGATTATGGAGAAATTTTTATGACAACTTACCATTATTACCTCCTAGCTTAAGTTAAACAAAGATATAAAATGATGCCAAAACTACTAGATACCCTCCAATCCATCTCTCCTCTCCTTCCAAAATGGTAGAATGGAGGCTGCCCTCTTGGTCACTAGCCACATGGCATCTGCCTCCCATTGCTTCTAAATCCTCTCCAACTGAATGTGCTGCAAGGAGTGGCCATGGCTTATGACCTCCTGGTGGCCTGACTTAGCTACCAACAATACTATGATGGTGGCGTAAACACAAGGACAGTTTCTAATCCTTAACATCACAGGGACTGAGCTGCTCGCCATCCAGTCAGTCCCCTCAGATTGCTAAAAAGAAAGATGTGGTTCAAGCCACTTGTTGAGAGGAGGGATTGTTGTGGGGCCCTTACTCTGATATATGTAAAAATATATCATTATGTTTCTCATTTGTTTGGTGACTTGTCATTTCTATCCTCACTGGAAGCAAAGCTGAAAGGGAGCAGGGACTTGATTTTATTCATGATTGCATCCCCATGTCCAGAATAGTGCCCGAAACACAGTGGATGTTCTTTAAATTAATAAAGAGATCATCTCATATATTTTATAAAATGACAGGCATTTATAATATGGTATATGAATGTTTCAAGATATAAACCTCTTGAAAGGAATACAAGTGATTATCTAGAGGATCAAGATTAATTAATAAAACTTTTTTTACCACTTAATAAGAAATCGTGCTCTCAAGTACATGCTTCTAATTTACCTCATGTTTATGATGTTTTCCACCTTTTGTATATCTCAGTTTCATAGATTTTTATTTAAAAATAGTTTAATTTCCTTGAATGTTGTCAACTCTGACTTTCCTAAGTCTCTATTACACACTTGTGGATACATTTGACCACTTGACTTTTACATTTAAAAGCTGCATAGTTAAAAAACAAGCAAACAAATAAAAATGAATTCTCAAGAAGCAGATGACACAAACCATTCTGAGGAAAGAGTAGTTTGCATAAGCATTATCTCATAAATACAATGACACCACATGAGAGTAAGGACAAAATGAATAGTCAAATGCCCGAATGCCCTATATGTCCTTCATACCTCACCCTGTTAGAAGGCTCACATTGAACCAAGTCCATAGTCCTCATGGCTTCCCCCAGCACAGTCCTCTGCTCCCCGGTGATTGGTGCTTTCCTTACTCTCTGGGGCTCTCCGCTGCTTTCCCATGCTCTCCTCCACTCACTGCCCACGCACCCCTCTTCCTGGGCCTGGGCGCCACTGGGGACATGAGGGCCACCTGACAGCACAGGCTCTAGAATCGGGACGTGTGCGTGCCTTCACCCTCCAGGAGTCAAGCCTGGCAAGTCATTTCTCTGACTCTCAGCTGACTTGGCTACAAGATGAAAATGCAACAGTAAACACAGGAAACCCACCAATATATCATTCATGTTTTCCATTAAGAGGGAGAAATCTTTCCAGATCTCAGGCATGTTTTAGCTTGTGAGTCCCTGGGCTGATGAGTGAGTCTAGCCAGTCAGTGAGCCAACACTCGTCTCCAATGCACCTACAATGAGGCTCAGCCTCTCCCGACCTTGCCTCCTCACAAAATTGCACCTGTTGGGCCAGAAACCCCAGGCAGCAAGGCTTCAAAACAGAAACACAGCAATCATCCCAGACACCTCTCTCCTTCTCTTCCCATAGCAAATTCCCCACGTGGTGTGTGTGCATTACCTCCTGACTCGTAACTCTCTTCACTCCATTTCCACTGCCTTCAATAACTAGCACCTTCACTGCACTAATTATAGGTCAGTCACTCTAAAATATATTAATTCATCTAGTACTCATTACTTTAGGCCGCAGGGACTATTCTCTACTAACCCATTTCCCACGTGACAGAGCTGAGACAGACACAGAGGACTGGGGAACTCGTCCAAGACTATGGAGGACCAGGGAGTCAGACCAGGACAGTCTGGCTCCAGAGTCCTTGTTTGCAGTCGTTATCCTCTCCTGGAACTGCCCTGGTGCCAGCAAGACCTGGCTTCCAGGCTATTGCAAATTCCTCACCTGCATAACTATGCCAGCCTTGTGACTGTTGAGTCCTCACATGCCTCCCTACAATCGTTCTCCATGCTGCCACCAACATTTTTCTTGAAAATTCATCTTCAATCTCATCACTGCCTTATTACCATCCTTATACAGCATCGAAATAGTTTTCCTTTAGCAGAAAGTTTTCATGAAGGCATAGAGACCCCAGCTCTGTGGGCTTGGACCTGATAACTATTGTCTTATGGAGAGTAGATGGTAATGTCAGGGAGTATGTAGAAAATAAACACAAATGGGAAACACACAAGGAACCTACTGTGGTCACCAAGATCAAGGACCAAGAGCAGATGCCCCACGCCAGAGTTCAGGGAATGGTGAGGCAAGCAACAAACAGTGGCAAGAGGGATGGGGGAGAATTTCTGAAAAATATCCTGGAGCAACATCTGTCACCCCTCCCTGGGTTTCCTCATGCCTGTGAGGGTGAGCAGTATAGTGGGTGGAGCTGGGCAGGGCTGAGTTTGAGTCCAAGACCTAGAGCAACATGACCTAAAGCACTGTTGGAAAGGGCCAACTCCTCTAATAGATTCATAGAGCAGTTAGCAAAAAATTAGGGGATGCACACTGCTAGCATGAAGTAGGTGCAAACTGTGGCAATGACAACTAGCTGGAGAGCAAGAGTGGCACAACTATAGGTAAAGGGCCATGAGTGACTGGAACAAGAGATGGCCATGCCCTTCATTGTGAAGTCCTAACACACAGCACCCTGACAGCCAGATTTACAATGCGGCAGATTTAGAAAGCTCTCCAGACTCAGCAGCAGATCAGGGAGCATGTTGCCGTGCTTTCCATTCTCTTTTAATTTGCAATGGTCCAGAAGCCAGGTCTAAGTGTCTATGTCTATTTAGCTCTGGCCATTTCACCTCTTAATTTAACATCCTTAAATTAGGACCATATCCAGGCCAAATCTAAGCAGAAATCCAACGTCCAGAACTCCCCTGGTGCCTAGGCTGTGCCAGTTGAGGGCCAACCTTCCACAACTCACATGAATAAAATACAGAGGATTCCAGGAAGTGTGCATCTAATCACACTCCTTGACTGTCCCTGAAAATTTTGGTGTGGTGAAAAGCATATTGACTAATCTTAGACCCATCCCTTCCTAGCTGTGTGACTTTGCAAGTAAGTTACCTTCTCTGAGCTTCAGTGTTTTTTTTTCATTCATAATATGGGGACAAGGGCAACTGCCTCAAAATATTGTTAGAAAGGTTAAATAAGATTTAACAAAGGGCTTCGTTTGAATCATTCCAGTAGGGTATGGATTTAGGGTACCCCGGACACTCACATCTAGAGGGTAGCAGCAAGTCCATCCTCTCCACCCTTTTGAACTCTGGTCCGTGCTCCCTCAGTGCCTCTGTGGTCCCACAGTGTGGTCTCTGTGCCCCTTTCTGCCTTAGACTAGCCAGCCATGCTCCTTTGGAGAAGAATTCATTGTATTTATTTTAGTCACCTCCCCTGCTTAAAGGGAAAATGAAACTATAGAAAAAACTTTACACTTAATGTCAAATTAATCAACCAGTTAGTTGCCAATTATTGCGTGCTTCCCATATTGATATCCCTCAAGCCCATATAGTATTCCCGGTTTAATTCCCTCAGTGTCTCATCATCGCCTTCTAAATAAAGACAAGGATGACTGAGGATGACTTATGGAAAGTTCTGTAGTTTGGTTTCCACCCAATTCTTGTGGTTGCGTTCTCATCTGCCATCCACCTCAAGATCCCAGTTACTCAGGCTCTCCAGACGCATGCTGTTATCTCAAGCTCCCATGCCTCTGTACAAGCTGTTTCCCCTCCCAGTAATGGCCATCTAGCCTCTGCAAGCACACTGTTTCTATGGTAATTTAAGATCCCAAGGCCACCACCTAATCCAGGAGGACTCCTCCTCCCCAGGTCTCCACTCCCCACTCCCTACCGTGTGTGCCTGTCCTCAGCCTGTGTCTTCTCACTCAGCATCCTTTCTTGAAAGGGTTAGCTTGCTTGTCTGTCCCTTTCTTGAAGTCTGTGAACACAGTGGGGACAGGCGTGTGTCTTGTCACCTCTGTACACTCATGGTCTGATGATTCACCACTCGGTAACAATTTGTTGAAATGTTTTGCATAAAACTCTGGGTCCCCTACATGAGGAAAGAAGTCTCTCTTGGTCATGTTCATAAAGCCGAGGGTCTCTTAGATGGTCAAATTAATACCCGTAGGTGGGATACCAGGCCTTGAGCCATGGCCTTAGAGGTGGTATACCAGGATAAAGAGCATGGGAACTAAGGCATGGAGGCTGAACTACTTCTAGGACTGAACAACAGAAATGATATCTAAAAATCTGTCGGAGTATGACATTCCAAGTCTAGGGAGGGAAGGAAAACCTAACTCAACTTAACATGACAAAATGTGTTTTGTTTCTAAGCATCTGTGTACCAAGCAGCAAACAAATGTCTAGGGTTGAAGGGATAGACTGAAACACAGAGGAGCTTAAAGCAGAATTTTCACAAAAGACTAGATTTTGCTAGGATTGTATTTCGGCTTCTAAATGTATTCAATCATATAATGGTGGTTTCCTTAAACAAAGTTACCTCCTGTCTGGTGGAAGGCACCTCAGACCTTCTTAGAGTTGCCTGCTCAGATCAGACTTCCATGAAGCAGGGGTCCCATGTGGGTAAACTTCCCTGCACTCAGTGCCTCCCACATTTAAATGCAATTAGCGCCTTTTGATAACAGTGGGGGAGATTTCAGGGAAAAGCTCCCTGATTGTTTATGGATGGATCAGATTTCCATTTTGATTTATATTTATAGCTTCTCTAGCTCCTCTGCCGAAAATCCATATGGAAGGAGGAAACATTAAGGCCAAAAAGTAATTGTCAGAGTGGATAATAAGAAAGATATTAGATTCATATATTAAAGCTTCTTTCCAGGGCAAAATGTGTAAATTAATTATAGTTTCAAATAAAGCGCCTCTGTACACAGTGTAGAAGAGATCGTTTCTGTGTGTTTCTACTTTCCATTTAATGTATATTTATATCTCTCTGCTGTTTTTAGTGAATCTTAAACCCAGGGATCAGAACAGGGTCTCTGTTGTCGTGGATCTTGTTCTCAGCCAACTGCCAGATAATTAAAACTAAATATGCTAATATATGCTTTGGGTTTTACTGAAAAAATTTGGTAGTAGAGACAGACAGATAGATACATACTTTCATACACGTGTTTACACATGCACAGGGTGGTCACGAGGGAAAGACTGTTGTCATAAAATCTTTCTCTCCTATGACTTTACCCCCATAAACAATCTTAGTAGATGAATGTCTAAGAATATGAAGCTTAATATAGCTGTTTGGAGAGGAATCAGCGGCCTGTTTACTGCACTTATCGACAATTTGTGAAAGAAGAGACCAGAAATCAGTCTAATTACCAGAGTGCCAGTGTGCTTGTTAACACCAGCTTTGTGACCAAATGTTATTCCACAGTTGTCACATCACACGGGGGTTTCATTACTAACATAATAGTGAACAAGATCACATGAAAAGCTATTGATTGATCTGCCACACAAAGGGAGGACACACTTGTCTCTATTATAACATGTTCCATCTTTGGCTATATGCAGCAGATGCAGCCTGGCCATTCTTCTTGTAGGAAAGTGTGATTTTGATACTCTCCTGCTTCTTTAAGTGTTTGCCAATTAGAGTCCCTTTTCTATTTGCATATGTCATCAATGGGCTGAAAAGACAAGAAATTATCCTGCTCTGGCCCTTCCTGATCTTTAACCAAGACTCAATCGATTCTCTTGAATTGAATCCAGGAGATGCTCGGGGTGTGCACAGTGTTTCTCAATTGTCATTTCTGGCAATCAAAACAAATGGCTGCTTTGTGTTAGGTTGGTTTCATGCATTTTGCAGGAGACTCAGCTATAATTAGACAGTCTGGAAAGGGTGAAGGAGAGAAAGCCAAGCCCCCTTGCAGCCCCTCTTTTCTAAATAATCGGAGTTAGATGGACGAAAGTTCCCATGGTCCCAGACGAAGGAAGCTGTTGTCATCACAGCTCTCGTGGGCTTGCAGTTTTGGTTGTCTGTTCCAAGAAGCTCACCAACTGTTCTGATCAGTCCTCAGTGTTTCAACAGAGCAGTTGCCTTGATTTTTAAATGAACTCAGTGAATATTATGGCCTGAAAGTGGATTTGTTTATCACGGAGAGCAAGTACCCAGACAAGCACAGGGTGTCACCGTATCTGACGATGAGGGGTTTATCAGTTATCAGGCAGAACATGGATCTGCTTCTCACAACTTGATTTCCCTGTTTATGCTTGTTGAACAGATACAATTTAACGAAGAATGTAAAGTACTTAAAATCTGTCTGCCATTAATAGTTTAATTAAACTGACACATACTTCAAAAGCAGAGCGACAGAAAACATTAATTTTGGTTAGAAAGGGCATGGCATTATTAAAGTGCAATTAAAAACAACATTCACTTACAGTTAACAGCTAAAACAATTTAATTATTTAACACTGAGTTGTCACTTGTGACTAACTTTACCTCTTTGATGTGGGGATGCTCTGTGTCCCTGTTGCTTGTAATGGTTCATTCCCTCGAATTCCAAATGGGGTGGTATTCTCAGAGCACTGGCATCTACATTCTGAGTCTCTGCTAGCTGGGACGCATGGCAAAGAATAAAAATTTAACTGACTGTTTTGTGGTGGCAACAGCTATGCTACAAACAAATTGTGATTATACAGCATATGTGAACAATGTCACCATCTCTAAAAATGCTAGCCAAGGTTGTGCTTTCTCTCTGGGCACTTTGAACAACAGGGTGCAATGTAGTGTGACCATTAAAAATATGGCTGCTGGGCCTACACTGCCTGGTTTCCAAGTGCAGATCCCTAACTTCTACCTCAGTGATCTCAGGCAAAGTATGTAAGCTTGTGCCTCAGTACCCTGGTCTGAATAAAGATAGCAACAGAATCTGTATAATGGGACTGTTTTCAGAGCTGAATGAATCAACAGATTTAAAGCATTTAGGGTGCTGCTTTACACACAAAAAGTACTAAAAAATGTGAACTGTGATCAAAATCATTAAGTTATGAGAATAAGAATTAAAACCTTTTAAGCATAATCTCAAAAAGTCAAGGATGAAATAGGCAAAAATGAATGCCCATAACAGAGAGTAGTTCGCCATCAAGAAATTACTGATTCATATGATAAAAATTCCTTCCTCAATATAAAAATTGCTGGAAAATTGCAAAGACATACCATGTTCCTTGCAAGGCTGCTTGGGATACATCTCATTTGCACTTTGGTTTGTCCCTACATGTTTATATAAAATGTACAACATGTAAAGTTTTGAATTTGCTTCTGAAGAAAAAGCTTAGTGTCTAATACATGGAACTTCAGCCAATACAGATTTGACACTCTTCTACTACAGGTGAGAACCTGAGGCCCAGGAAAGTGACAGAAGGAGCAAGTGATGAAGGCCAAGCAGAGAACTGGCGGCAGACGCAGCATCCGTACTGAGGTCTCTTAGCAACCGAGCTAACATCCTTTCCATTTTCTGCATCTGCCTTTATTCTCTTGGGTGAGAAATTGAAGTAAAATGAGCTCCAGAACTTGCCTTCATGTCACAGTCAAAGGTATTGGACTCTAACCTTGGTGGAAAGTTTTCCAGTGTAGGCAACACCTGTGAGATGTTCAAAAAGTGTTGTGGCACAGGTATTGGGAAGCCTGCTTAAGAGCATTTGAGAGGGAGGCATCCAGGGGCCAACTACACACGGATGGGACCACAGCTCAGAGAAGTAGTAAAAAGGCACTTCTCTATATAACAACTATAAATAGACTGTATCAGGATATATTTGCAGCCTTCAACGGAAGATAGCTGAGAGTTGTTTGCTGAACAGAAATTTGGCAACTAAAAGAAATCTGGGGTAACCTGTTGAAAGAAGGGGCATATACAATTTTTATTCTTGCTGATGGCAGTTGGTCCTTGTGTATAATGTCTGAAAACTTGGTAGGTAGTAAGACTTTAGGTGGAATTCATGGAAATATATGCTAGTAGATTGTAAGTCGAATATTATCCACCAGTCATAGTTTGAGCTAGCATGCAGGGGTAGAGGAGTTACATTAGTGCTCTTCTGAGTGGGCTTGAATTAATGAGCCCACATGTATTAAGCACTGCTTATATATCTGTTAGGAACTGTCAGGCTCCTGTTTCTTTGCTTCCTTTTACCATGCAGATGTTTCCATCTGATTCCAGGTAGCCGTATGGACCTGCTCACACACTGAGACCAGCTTGGAGGCTGAACCTCATATTTTAATCACAGAGGGTCCAGTCACATCTTAGTACTTAGATACTTTTTTTGTTTTGCTGCTGTAACACCACACACATGTGACTGACTGTGTCCAGATCCTGACTTTCTTCCTGCGGAGATTTTAGGCTGGGTCTTAAACCTCTACTCCTTATCTTCCTGGAAATTCTTCCTTTTCAAGCCCTGGCCTCTCACTTACTTGCTGCCTGAAATCTCAGGCTACTCCTTGCTCCTCTATGCGTCCCTGTGATAAGATCTATTTCTACACAAAGTGAGGGGAAGGTGAAACAAAACAGATATAAAAGAAGAAGACCTGCCGACAGGGAGCACGTGTAAGACTGACATAGTTGAAGCAACTGGGTAATCATGTAGCTTCATGGGATGTGGCACTGCATGGAATGACGTGGGCACAGTGGCAGCATCACAGGAGAGAGGTGGAGATGGGTTAGCCACAGCAGGATGGGCTTTCCAGAGGCCAAAGACACACGGGCAGAAAGGACAGCTGAGACTAAACCCAAAATAATACTGAAGGTAATGTCTGGCAGGGCATATGGCAGTCCGTGAATGGTTTAATGACAAGCCTTTCTATCTAGCTACTTCCATGTCATAACTAAGAACAAACTAAAGTGAATCTCGTGGCAGTTGAGCGCACTGGATTTCCTTAGTTTGGGTCTATTTTGTTCTGCAAATCCCTTTGCCTAAAGGGCACAACAGAAACAGGGCAAAGGATTCAGACAGGGTGTCTGAGAGGCGCTTCCTGGAGGTACTGCCCTCATTCGCTCTGCCCCGGGAGTGCATGGAGCTACCACAATTGCACAACCCAAAGTCTAGCAAAAGAGGCGAGGTCAACTGATTGAATTTCACCCAGCCAATCTTGCAGGCTCACTCAGTGACTCAAACAATAATCCTTTAGTTTGTGGATCAATAAGAAATTAAGAAGCAATTAAAGAGAAACAAAAAAGCACCTCCCTAAAAATGGGCACTGACATGACAGTAAGGTTTTTTCTTCTCAGAAAAATCAAGATTTAAAACTGATAAAATGAGTAAAACCAAATGTATTGTGCTGTTCTTGCATTCTTCCTCTTGGCTTGATATTTTTCAAAATAAGAAGATAAAAAAAGTAAAAATATGAGCAACTTTGTTTTAAAAACTCAATAAATAATATAATTACATTTATATTCTAATCTAAAGTATCTTCTCTTTCCACTGATTTGAACAAGTAGCTAAGTAGACACAAACATAGTTTTTAGAAGTAGCTTTGAATGTGTAAAGTTGCTATAGAATAAGAATCAGTTTTTCAAATAATAGTTTCACGTGCAGCACTGAGGCAACATTTTGTGAAATGTTAATAGTGAAATTAAAACTCACTTTCAACTAAGATCATTTCAGTTCTGGTCCCTCTCCAAATAACAAAGATTAGATACATTATCTATTTACTTCATCCTCAAAGCAAGGCAAAGCAAAACAAAACAAAACAAAACATAATAAAAACAGGACTTAAAAAAAGCAAGCAAACATGTGTCCTTCATATGGTATCCAGTTTCTATGCCTCTTGGGTCTAGTAATTAGAGCTGTAAGCTGAGAAATAGAAATATACTCTTTTGGTCTTATTTTTCCAGCTGAAGTATTGGCAAACTTGTGATGAATTGCTTAACTGTATCATTGAAGCCATCTCTGTGTAAAAAGTGAGAAGTTGCTGCTTAACTATGGAAAGTATCTGGTGCAGGTGAGGGAACATAAGTCTATCAAGTACTCAGCATAGAGGTATGATGCAACAATGAGAGCGTGTGATTTTTTATAGTAAATCTTTCATTCACATATCAAACCTCCTAATCATGATCTCCTAGAAAAAATTGCTCTGAGCAAAGAAAGATGATGTTTTTCTTGAATGGCTCCCTTGGGATTGGGAAGAGAAGATTACACACAACAACAACTAGCACAGAGAAAAGAAAAGTAAATGTGGCATGATTATTAAAATTTTAAAAGTATGCAGATGTCTTTTAAAGGAAGACCTAGAAAGAAGTCAGTAGGTCTTGAGACTAGTTCATCATTCTCGGCTACTCAAATTTCCCTGCTATGAAATATATCAGCAAAGTCCTAAGCATTACCTATTTTATGGGCACGGAATGCCATGGGGCATAGACTTCAGAAGGTGATGATGTTGGATGGGTATTGTGTACCTTAAGTGATTGTATTTTCTCTTCTGACTTAAAGGGGTTTTATTGGACAATGTATGCCATCCTTTTTATGTTTCACACTTAATCCTTCAAATAGAGAGGTATTATGTGAGAAGTTGCGTGGGGTGCTTTAAAGACCTGCACACCATCAGTAATGCAATTAAAATTGGCATTTATAAAAGTATATTTTGATTCCTAATCCTGTTTTTACAAGTGCAAAATCACATTAGAAAACAATGTGATGCTAATTAAAGCTTTGTCACCCATAAGACCTTGGTGAATTGCATTTGTAATAGGCTCTGACGCAGAAGCAATTTCTGCTGGGGAAACTTAAGCAGAATATGTGACTACATTTCTTGTTACTCTATTAAAATCAATGCTACAGTTGTGTATGTTACTGTCGTGTTTTTATCTCTAAACTGAGCTTGAAATGTCATGTCATCTGAAGTTAAATTCAAAAGCTGAAAAAGTATTGTATTATATTTGCATATTTTAAAAGCAATCAAAAGGCCAAGGATACTATTGATTTTCCTGATAAAGACTAAGAGGACTAATGGAAACAGCAACATATGTTTCAAATCAGACATGAATCCTACCTTGCAAAAACAGAGGCAGCTACTAGAAAAAAAACAACAACAAATTGGTCCTTATCCTTAGGTTAGCATTAAACTTACCTATAAGGTTATAAACTCAAAAGGAAATAACTTTTATTTGAGCAAACTTGAGGATATGAGTTTTTCTAGGAATCTTTGGGTCAGCCCTAACCCACTCACAACACTGTAATTAGTAAAATCCTGCGTACAATGGGCACTCAAACATAAATTCAGTCTCGGTTCCTCTTGATCCCAGGAGCCATCCCTAGAGCCCTGATTATGGATGGAGAAGAAAATCACATGGATTGGAATCTGAAAACCACCCAGAACTTGCCTTGACCTTTATAAATGACCACTAACATTACTTAACAGCTACCATAATGTGTGTGTGTCGAATATAAATAACCCTGGGATTGTGACATTTTTGTATTAAAAATTGCACTATGTTAACTAGTAACAAACCCATTATATTTTTAAAGACTTACCCAAATAGTCAGGTTTCAACATCAAGAATAGTACTAACATGGCCTGAAGGAAGCACAATGGGCCTTGATAATTGATGTCTATGAGAGTAATTATAGAGAAGCTTTAAGCTCTTAAAGATTCTTAGAGGCCGAGTACAGTGGCTCACGTCTGTAATCCCAGCACTTTGGGAAGCCAAAGTGAGAGAATTGCTTGAGTCCAGGCGTCTGAGACCAGACCTCGTCTCTATAAAATTAAAAAAAAAAAATTAGCCTGGCATGGTAGCTTGTGCTTGTAGTTCCAGCAACTCGGGAGGCTGAAGCAGAAGGATCACCTGAATCTAGAAGGTTGAGGCTGCAGTGAGCTGTGAATGTGCCACTATTCTCCAGTCTGAGTGACAGAGTGAGACTGACTAAACAAAAAAAACCATAGAAAGTAATAGTACATTAAAATTATTTTTAAGTATTCCGATATTAATCACTGAAATTTTATTTCAACATGTGGTTATAGATAGATATCTAAGCAATAAAAGACTTTTTAGTCCATCATGCCTTCCATCTCTCCCAAAAGCACCTATCATCTATGTATGTCTCTATTTTTTTATCTATTTGTGTATCTATCTGTGTATCTATCATCTATCAATCTATCTATTATCTATCACCAATCTATCTATTATTTATCTATTATCTATTATTTATCTATCTCTATCTGTCATCTATTCACTATCTATCATCCATCTATTATCTATCTATCTATCATCTATCTATCTGTCTATGCATCTATCATCTATCAATGTGTATCTTGATCTATCATGATCTTGATGGATCAGAAGACAAAAAATTTGAAAGAAATATAATGATGTAACTTGCTACAAAGAAATGCACACTATAGTTAGGACAGCAAACAAGTCATCCTTCAAAGTGACCAAAATGGTAGAGATTCAGTGAATATGGGTAATGTGCATTAGGGACTGTGAGTCAGAGAGTTTTGCACTAGGCAAATAAAAAAAGCCAGAGTTGTAATGGCAGTATATGAACAATAGATGAGAAAGAAAGAAAACATCAAATGAATTCACATTTTTGGAAGAAAGACATACTCTGCAGTAAGATGAAGGGCAGTGCATAGCAAAAAGTGCATATTTCATCTTGCAAGGGAGTGGCAGTCATTGAAAACCACAACCCATAATTACAGTAAACCCAATAAACAAAGTAAATATAAAGAGAAGGAGAACTGGACATAGAAAAAGGAAATTACGTGGTGATTTTCTTCCCTTTAAAACTACATTTTGTTTCCTTTTGTATTCTGCTTTTTTCAGCCTTTTATTTCTCTTCAAGAGGAACAAACAAGCAAAAATAATTTACAATCATAGATTATCAGTGCCCACAGTCCATCTGTTTAGTTTAACCACAACAGAATGTGTATTTGTATTTGGGGAGAAACGAATGAACAATCCAATGCATAAATCCCAGATTCTGCTTAGTAAAAAGTCCACTGTCTATGCTATAATCCTGCTTGAAAATGCTCACAGGAATTCAACCTAAAGAATCCCCCCTCTTCTTTTTTTAAGAAGTCAATTGTTTCTGGAATGAATATTCACAATATGTGTCCCACAAAAGGCAGTTAATGCATCCCAAAGTGAGGCCGGTAAACAGCCACTGGCAGTAGAAATTTATGGAATTAGAAACACCGGACTGGTTAGAATACATGACTGCATTCATTGTTGGAAAATGATTGGATTCATGTCTCATCAAATTTACATTGTGAGGACTGAATATAGTATGATTAGGCATTATTTTAACAACTACATTAAAATACAATTTAAAATAAAATGGCCCTTCATATCATACTAATATCAGTGTTTTAAATAACAAAAGGGATTTTTTTAAAGGAAAGGATTAGCATTTCGTTTCAATCAGTATAAGCAATGAGATTTCAGTTGGGGTCTCAAAGATTCAGGATTTTATTAATATTCCAGAGATGCATTTGTGTTGCCTCTGGGTACACTGAAAAGCCACTTAAACCGCACTTAAAACAGCACTACAGGACCAAATTGATGTGCATCAACCATTTACAATAAAACTTGATTATTATAAAGGCATACATATTTGCATAATTACATGTTTGATTTTTTGATAATGCAGCATACAAGACAAAATGTTGCTTCATGTAGAAACACATCATCAAAAAGCACCATCTGCTGTAGTATTTAATGCACTGCACACTGATCAAAAATGTTGAAGATTATTTCTGAGTATCAAAAGGAAAAAAAGCCCGAGTTGTATTTACACAGGCAGTATGGATGGCTGGATCACGTAGAAAGGAGAAATAAAATTCAGGTAAAACATGGTTTAAAGAGCTAAGACCCACACATCTTCAAATACAAACATGAACACTTTCATGAATATGGCAGAAGAGGTTTGGATATCTGTTAATGTGATGTCATCCCTGCATTTAGCAAATTTCAGATTCTAGATTCTATATTTAGAAACAAACACTTCAGAATAATTGCTCATGAATAGAGTTATCCTCGGAGAGGCTTCCATTATGTGTAGCAGTGTATTTGGAAAGAAGAAAGAAATACTCTCCATTCTTCCCTGTGCACTGAAATAAGAATAGTAGCAATGATTATGTTGATGATTTGTGGATTTATTTTTTTTTCAGTTCTTCTTTTGTTATTTTTATTTATGTATTTGTCGCTTAAATAATCTTTCCAATTTTCACATAACATATGTTTCAAAACTTCATCAAGTAAAAAGTACAAAAAATTGCAATATAAAAGTTGAAGATTCGTTTTTTGAAAGACCTCTTCTTAGGAAAAGAAAATAAAACCAAGAATGCCCATGAAAACATACATGTAAAATAAACTTTCCAAATGTTTCGCAGAGCACTTAGCAAAGTAGAAGGCAGCCTTCTAGGAGGCACAGAACCTGTCTGGTCATGAGCGTGATTATGTTGCCTTATTGTTGGTGAAATAAAGCTAGAGATCCTAAGGGTGTAGTGTTGAAAATGGAAATGCACTCTCAGAAGGGAGAAATGACCTGCTCATCAGATCTCCATTTACCCAGGGCCTACAAGAATTATTTGAAACCACAGATATTCCCACCCGGGTCTTCTGCTGTTTGTCCCCAGAGAACCAGGTTTAAGAGAATGAATTCTATAGACGAAGATAAGTGGCAATTAGGGAAACTGAGAAATAGTTACTTTTAAAAATTCTAATTTTATTTTAGAATCAGGGGATACACGTGAAGATTTGTTACACAGGCAATATGCCTACGTGTGGTGGTGAGGTTTGATAGAAATGGTAAATTTGAATTAAGTTGGTTTTCTACTGCTAGTTACAAGCCAAAAAAAAAAAAATACTAATTGAAATATTACTCTAATCACAGACTTAATATTATAGACAGAAGAAATCAAGTCTGCTTTGTATTTTGTACAAGTTTGGAGAATTAACAAGATAAAAATGTAACAAAACTAACAGTTTTAGCCAATTACTAGACCTAAGGATAGAGAAGAAAAATGTTCTGAGGAAAAGTTCTAAAAGCGTCTCAAAGGAGGAGGCTGGGGTCCAAGGAAGCAAGAGCCATAAATCACGCATTGGAAATCCTTTTGGAACTGACTCTGGGACAGTCTGGGCCTAATGTTTCTTTGAAGTTGGCAGCTGCACACTCATTCTGCTTCTTGTCTGGATGCATGGCAGGAAATTTAGCACATCCATGGGACAGAGACAAGCACACAGGCACCCTCTCAGGTAAGAGAGGGCTTGGAGGGCACCTGGCCACTTTGGGTGTTCTACATGCTGACCCCAGAACTGAGCTTCGAGGTTGTCCAGGCACATATTTACATATCTTGCATCCTAAAGATGTGTTCAAAGATCCAAACTAATCTCCTGTCTTGGTAAGAAAACTTTCAACTGACACTCATTTCTTACGTTCTGGAAGAGTGTGTGTGTGTGTGTGAGTGTGTGTTCTGGGAGACAAGAGGAAAGCATCTGGAATTCACCAGAGAAAAATGGAAATTCATTTTTTTTTACTTCTAAATGTTAATATTAGATTTTCTTTTTGGAGTTTGCTGCCTATTTTTGAAGGCTTCTCTTTTGCATTTTTAACATGATCCTTTCTTATTGTGAAAATAGTACACATTTAGACTAGAAAATACAAAGCCTATAAGAAAGAATAAAGAAAATATTTAAATGACCAGAAGTCTTACTTTCCACTTTCTTAACTTTTAAAGTGTTAGATATCAAGCTAATGAACTATTAAGTGAAATATAGTCTGTTCTCCTTTTTTTTTTTGAGTTGGAGTCTCACTCTGTTGCCCAGACTGGAGTGCAGTGGCTGCTCCCGGCCACCACAGCCTCGACCAGCTGGGCTCTGGTGATCCTTTCACCTCAGCCTTCCAAGTGGCTGGAACTACAGGCGCGCGCTACCACACCTGGTTAATTTTTGATTTATTGTAGAGATGAGGTCTCATCAAGTTGCCCAGGCGGGTCTCTAACCCCGGGGGCTCAGGCAATCCACTCACCTCAGCCTCCCAAGGCGCGGGATTACAGGCTGAGCCACCGAGCCCGGCTTCTGTTCTTCTTTAACAAATACACCTTCTTAGCCAGGCTCGGTGGCTCAGCCTGTTATCCCGTGCTTTGGGAGGCTGAGGTGAGTGGATTGCCTGAGCCCGCGAGTTCAACTTGGTGAGACCTCATCTCTACAATAAATCAAAAAATTAGCCGGGCGTGGTAGCACACACCTGTAATTCCAGCTACTTGGAAGGCTGAGGTGGAAGGATCGCTGGAGCCCAGTAGGTCGAGGCTGCAGTGGCCGGGAGCGGCCACTGCACTCCAGTCTGGGCGACAGAGTGAGACTCCAACTCAAAAAAAAAAAAAGAAAGAAAGTTGCTTCTGAAAATCAAATCTGATTAAGCACCTTCCCTACTTAAAACTCTTCAATAGCTTCTTATTGCCTATGTAGGCATCCATAAACCTTTTGGTCTCAGTACTCTTCTCCTTTCTTAAAAAGTACTGAGGACTTTACAGAACTTTTTAATGCACAGATTGTTACTTTTAGTAATATTTACCACATTAAAAATGAACACAGAGCAATTATTTTAAATTTTTATTAATTCATTTACAAATTATAATAATAAGCCCTTTACATGTTAACATAAACCCACTTTTTTTTTTGAGCTGGAGTCTCACTCTGTCACCCAGGTGGATTGCAGTGACATGCCTGGCCACTGCAGCCTTGACTTGCTAGGCTCAGGTAATCCTTCCACCTCAGCCTTCCAACTTGCCAGAACTACAGGTACCCGCTACCACGCCCAGATAATTTTTTTATTTATTGTAGAGACGAGGTCTCACCATGTTGCCCAGGCTGATCTCAAACACGCAGGCTCAGGCAATCCTCTCGCTTCCATCTCCGAAAGTGCTGGGAATATAGGCTTGAGTCACCACGACCGACTGAAAAAATAACTATTTTTAAAAACGAAAAATTGATGAGAAGTTTTACATTTGTGCAAATCTCTTTGAATGCTTGGATTAAAAGAAGAAGTTGGATTCTAAAATCTGTTTCTGCATTTAATCTGTTGCGATATCATTATGTCCTAGCATTATTAAGAAAATAATTGTGAGTTCACTGACCCCTGAAAGGATCTCAGAGATTCCCGTGGATCCCAGGACCACACTCTGAAAAACATTGACCTGCAATATAAATGAAGCTCTTTCTGTAGACACACGAGGACCTCTTTCTGTGTTCTGACTTCCTTTCCCTCTCTAGCTTCAGCATCACCGCCACCATATCCATATATCTCCATACTTCCGTCCCCTTAGCCAGCCTCCTACTGCAATGAACTTGCCCCCTGTGTACACACTGGCTCAAGACCCACCTCGAAAGTGTTTGACTCTGGATGGCTCCCTTGACACACCCTAAAATGAGTTGACCGCTCCCCGTAGGCAGAGCACAGGCTAGGAAGTCAGAGAGGCTGGAGGGGAGTCTCCGCTGGGTCATGACTAGCTGGATGACCTTGGACCTCTGTGCTAAAAGCCCTTCCTGCTAAAATTATGTGGCAGTTACACAGAATTGTGTAGCAAGCAGTGCTTGTGTGCACTGAAAGAATGGCCTTTGTGCACGTGCTGGCACACCACGGGCTCAGTGCGCACTTGCGGACACCTGCTAGGGCCCCGCGCCGTCCCGTGGGCTTTGCAAGCATGAACTCATGTTGTCTTCACACGCACCCTCCAGGTGAAGCGCTACCGCGTTCGAGAAGAGGGCCCTGGGGTGAGATGCGAAGTAACTCGCTCAAGGTCACCGCACAGCAAGCCACTAGCTGCGCGGGGACGAGATGGCGCCCGCCTTCGGGGTCCGGCCCGCGGCTCCTGCACGGGCCCAGCGCGGCTTCGGAGAAGGGTGCTGGCGGAGACGGGACTCGAACATGAGTCCGAGTCCTGGCCCAGGCTTCAGTTTACTCATCCGTGAGACGCGAACCCGGGATCGGTCCCGGTGCCAGCCAGGCCCCCGGGCGGCGGGCGAGAGGCAACTGGGACTGGCCGGAGGCAACGGGAGCTGGCCGGGCGGGGTCCCTCCGCGGCGCCCTCCCCCGCACCGCCCGCCTCGCCCCCCGCGCGTGAGCCCAACGGTCGGGGCGCGCGCCACCTCGCGGCGGGAGGCGGGAGGCGGGAGGCGGGGGGCGGGAGGCGGGGGGCGGGAGGCGGGGGGCGGGGCCAGGGGAGCTCCCGCCTCTCCCGCCGCCGCCGCCGCCGCCGCCGCCGCCGCCGCCTCGGTGGAGCCCCCCGCCCCTTCCCGCGTCCTCGCTCCCTCCCTGCGCAGCGGAAACATGGCGGCGGGAAGGGAGTGAGCCGCCCGCGCCCGGCGTCCGCAGGTAAGCGCCTCGCGGCCACCTCCGCTGCCTGGAGAACCCCGCGCCCTGAGGGGCCTCCGCGGGCGGGCAGGCGGCGGGACCTGCGCGGCCGCTGCGCCCGCCGCTCCGGGCCCGGGGTCCGGCCGGCTGTCGGGCCGGCCGGCCTGTCTGCGGTCCTCGCGGGGCCGCGGCCCTTCCCCGGCCGTGTCAGCTCGGCCCGAGCCCCATCTGCGGTCGGGCCGGCGGGGCCCAGTGTCCGGCCGGCGGCCCTGACGCGGCAGGGGGCGCGGGGGCTCTGGCCCGGGAAACCCAAGAACAGCGGCCCTCTGGAGGGTCGGCGTCGCGGAGCGGTCAGCGCGGGGTCGCCGCGTCCGGGTGTCTGTCGGCGTGGTGTCTGTCGGCAGGTCTGCGCCGCCGCGGGAGGCGAGGGACGCCCGCGGGTCCTGGCGCCGCGTCCGGGCTCGGGACAGGCGAGTGCAGAGGTCGGCGGGGAGGCAGCGACCGCCGCGGGTCGGGGACGCCTGGGCCCCGGAGCTGTCGGCCGTCCTGGGGCCGCGCTTCGCTCGGGGGACAACTCGCGGGTGCCGCCTGCCCCAGGAAGCGGGTGGGAAGGGCAGCCCCGCACCGGGTGAGCGCCGGCCCAGGGCTGTTCGCGTGGGCCAGCCCGAGAGCACCGAGAGGGGTTTCCAGCAGGTGGGTGAATCCCGGAACGGCTCCTGACCTGCAAGGGAGCGGACAGTTCGTCTAGGGGCCCTTTCTTCCATCCCGTGCCAGAGTATCTTTGACAATCCCCAAACCCACGCTGAGGATTTGCCGAACTTGTTTGCACGCCTCTTCCAGTGATGCGAAGCTAATCTCTTCCGGAGGACACCCCTTCTGCTCCTGGACAGATGCGGTTATAAGTTGAAAGAAACAGCTGGCTCCCATCCTGCCTAGTTCTTTTCCCTTATGGACAGTCACTAAGAGATCTGAAGATAGTCATCATGTCCACCGAGTCTTCACTTCCAGTTCCTTCGGTGGTTTCTTATGCGCTGTGGTTCTCTGTTCTGTTCTCTAGTTCGCCCATATCCTCTTAGAGTTTCTTAATGTGAGCAAGGAGGCAGACCCTAATACCCTTCTCCAGGTTCCTAGCCCCAAGAATTGATCTGCTTAAATAAAAAGTACTGTATTCCCTTCCTCATTTCTGTGCTGTATTTTGAAATATAAGAAATAGAAAAAACGGCATTTAGTGGTGTTTGTTCAGACGAGCGAAACGAGAACCTACTTTGTGGAAATTGGGGGTTTCCCCCCTTTTAAAAAAATGTGTATAAGACGTTATCAAATGAGCTGCTAACATATCAAAGTGTTTTAAAGTGTAAAGTAATGTGCCATGCAAATAGAAGAGCTTATTACTTTTACTCTGAAAAGGATTGAGATCTAGTTTGGTGCCAAACTGCAATTTAATATTTGGTTGGAGAGGGAAATGCTTTATTACATTGAATTTTTTGCTCTCGCTGCCAGAAGAAGGCCCAAAATTACTATGAAAATGAACACTTTTTGTTGCTCACTTACCAGCATTATTTTTTACTTGCTTTTTTTTTTTTTTTTTTAAATAATCTCTTAGCCTTGGTGATACTCAGGGTTAAGTTTTTTAAAAGGATCATTTACTAAACTTCTAAACCCCTGCCTAAGAAACTCTTCAAGTTAGTAATTTTTTAAGCCTAGCGGAGATGTGATGGCCTTGTAGATAAAATGCCAAGCTCTTATATCTGGGACCCTGTTCAAATTCTAAGCAAAGTTTCACTGTTTTTATAATTTAGATAAGCACATACCAGTAGTCAGAATTGGTTCTTTATCTTTGTTCTTCCGTCTTCATTTTTTAAAATTGGTCAGTAGTTTGTAGCACATATGTCAAGTTTTGATTTCTGGTGTGTTTGTGCACATGCGGATTCCCTTTTATGTAAGTTGGGTAAAAATTGAAGTTAATTCATAGGTTTTTGGGGTTTTTTTGTTTTTAATCACTGAAAGATTTCTGTCATGATTGAAGTAACATTTTAAAAATGTTGTCACAAGGATGAAGAGAAAGGGATGAATTTGAGAAAATCTGTGAGACTTTACTATATAGAACTGTTCAGATCCAGGAAAAGCTCTTCAAAGGTCTTGGAGTTAAAGGGAAGGGATACTAAACTGTGAGAAAGAACTTGTGTGAATATTCCACTGAAAATTTAAACCTCAGTGTTCTAACCTTCACTGCACAATTAAGTACTTACTATGGGTCAGGTGGTATGCTATGTAATGTGCTTAGTAAGGTATACAAAGATGAAGCAGATACATTTCCAATCCTTGTGAGATTTCCAAGGTGAGAATTGTGGTTGCCCAAAGGTGAAGACATTTAGACTAGCCTAGGAGTTGAGGGAAGCTTTGGGAAGAGATAACATCTGACCTAAATCTTAAATGGTAATTAGGAGTAAGCTAGGCAAGAGAAAGTATGCTTCAAACAGAGAAAACAGCTTGAGCAAAGGAATCAATGTGAGAAAAGTAATGGTTTGCATAGAGAACCACAAGCAGTTTGGGACTGTGAAGAATAAAATAATGAAGATATAAGTGGTAAGTTGTGAGGCAGGCAATATAGGCAGAGGTCATGTCATAGTAGAACTTGTATGTATAAGTGTCTGGAAGTTAATTCATAGGCAATTTTTTTTTTGGATCACTGAAAGATTTCTCTCTGTCATGATTGAAGTAACATTTTAAAAATGTGGCCGTAGGGATGAAGAGAAAGGGATGAATTTGAGAAAATCTATGAGGCTTTATGATTGGATGTGTAGGTGAGAGGATGAGGAGTCCAATGTGAAGGTCAGGTTTTTGGCCTGAGTGACTGGTGTTATGGTGGTAACATTAACTGGAAAGAATGGATGATGAGTTCAGTTTTGGACTTGGAGATTTAGCAATTTCTTGAGTTAGGTCAAGAACAGATGTAATGGAACTAAGCTGGGAAAAAGAGAGGTTGTGGTAAGAAAGTGGAATATTGGAATTAAGTTGTCTGACATGGCACTGTTATAGGTGACAGCTAGGTTCCTGCAGGGGTAGCTGAAATACAGCAGAGGTGAAGGTCAGTGAAGCTGAGTATAACAAGGAGCAGTGAGGCTAGTGTATTCAATGAGTCATCTGTGTGGATGGTGAAGTGATTTAGGATGACTGGACGTGAGGAAGAGGTGACCCAGGTGCAGTGAAGATGGGGAATTAATTGAGAGGGTGGTACATGACAGATGAGGAGGTGGGGTAGAGTGTGATATAGCCAGATGGTGCACACCTCAAAGGAGGAGGGGATTTTAAACACAAGAGTGGAAAAGTAACAGTTTTTGACTTTTTCTTCCTGGAAGCAGGTTTCTGATCTCTTCATCTTTATTCAGGACTCATGTTAATCATTTTGTTTGCTCTGAGGAGTCTGTTCTTAGACTTGGAAAGTGGGAGGGCAAATACTCCATATCAAATCCTTTCTGCAAATATTTATTTTATTTTATTATTTTAAAGATGTGGGGTACAATTCAGGATTAGGTAGATAAGTGGTCATTGAACAGGTCAAATTTGGGCCTCCCTTTGGTTCTCACTTTGCCTGGTTTGAGATTAGGTACCGTTACCTTTCTGCAAATACTTAATGACAAAAGGCAGTGGAAGTTTTTCCTCTGATTATTGTTAGTGGGTGGACAGGAAGCAATCAGATAATGCAATAGGATATACTCATGGTTTTTGGGCAGAATATAGTGGCAAGAGCCTAGGCTTTAGAGTTAGAAAGACCAAGATTCATACCTCTGTCACTTGCTAGTCTTATAACTGCTAAGCTGCAGTGTAAAAAATAAATTCCTACTTTATAGGGTGTCACAAAGGTTATTTGAAAAAAAAATACACACACTCATAAAATCAATAGGAAAGCAATTGATGCTTCATAGATGCAAAGTTAATGTCAGTTTCCTGTCACCTACCTTTAAGTGATTTATGCTCTGCTAACAGAAATGAAACTTTTTCATGCTTATGTAAATTGTAAGACAGACTGTAGTAAGTAAGGAAGGTAGAAGCAAAGCGATATAGCAGTTCAGAGGAGGAAGCTATCATTTCTGAACATGTGGAAACAAGGCTAAGCTTCACATTCAAGATGAATTTCACTTGGGCCTTGGAGAACAAATTTCAATAGATTAAATAATAATTTAGATAGACAAAGTAGAGAAAGTATAGGGTATGGTGTTTGTTAAAATTCGATAGGTGCCACAGGTTTGAATTTGTGTAAATTAATAGTGGGAAGTGTGGCTAGAGAGATGGACTGGACCATGAACTGAAACTTTGCAGCTTATTAAATAATAATTTAGATAGATTAAATAATAATTTAGATAGACAAAGTAGAGAAAGTATAGGGTATGGTGTTTGTTAAAATTTGATAGGTGCCACAGGTTTGAATTTGTGTAAATTAATAGTGGGAAGTGTGGCTAGAGAGATGGGCTGGACCATGGTATTAAAGACCTGAAACTTTGCAGCTTATAGTTGATTCTAGATGCACTAGGGAGCCATAGATTGTACATCCTCTCTCCCTACCTCAGTTTACCATCTGTAAAATGTATAGGCATTAATTCAGAAACTTCAGATTCTTGTTTGAAGTGAACCAGGTAAGAAGTTCCACATTTAAAAATAAGATCCTATGTAGGCCAATATTAGGTTAAAAAATAACTACTAAGATTTGTTTTAAAGTTGTAGTTTAATCTTTGCAATAACCGTGTTTGGTAGAGAGGCTTAGTGGGATTAAGAAATACACAAGATCTCACTGATAGGAAGTAACCAAAGATGCTCTGATTTCAAATTATTTTTTTATTCTTCTATACTGCAGTTAAATTTGAAAAGAAGCCTGGGTTCCTCAATGTCATTAAAAGTTAATTGTACACCCATAGGCAGATCACTTTTACCCTCTGATCCTCGGTATTCTTATAAAATGAGGGAAGATGTAGCATAGAGTTTAACTAAGATTGTATGTATGAAGTACTTTGCATAATGTTGGTCACACATTACACACTCAAATGTTGGGCCCCGCCCTCCCATCTATAGATGAGGGAATTTAACCATACTATTGCCCAGGCCTTAGTGCTAATTCCCTAGCCACCAGGGACCTACTAAAACTAATTACAGTCAGACCTCTGTATCCATGAGTTCCATCCATGGATCCAACCAACCATGGATTGAAAATATTCTGGGCTGGGCTTGATGCCTCAGCCTGTAATCCCAGCACTTTGAGAAGGCTGAGGTGAGTGGATTGCCTGAACCCGGTTCGAGACCAGCCCGGGCAACTTGGTGAGACCTCGTCTCTACATAAATCAAAAAAATTAGCCGGGCTTGGTAGTGCATGCCTGTAGTTCCGGCTACTTGGAAGGCTGAGGTGGCGGAAGGATCGCCAGAGCCCAGCAGGTTGACGCTGGGGTGACCGTGAGTGTGCCACTGCACTGCAGCCTGGGTGACAGAGTGAAACTCCAACACAAAAAAAAAAAAAAGAAGAAAAGAAAATATTCTGAAAAAAAAAAGCGATTTCGTCTGCACTGACCATGTACATACTTTTTTTCTTTTCATCATTCTCTATATGATACAGTATAGCAACTATTTATATAGCCTTTACATTGTATTTGGTATTATGAATAATATAGAGATGATTTAAAAATACAGGAGAATGGGTGTAGGTCACATGCAAATATTACACCATTTTATGTAGGGACTTGAGCATCTGTGGATTTTGGTTTTGATGAGGGATCTTGGACCCTTTTGATAACCTTATGGCCAGATAAGCCCGGCAAGTCTAATCAATCACCTGTTATTTTTGTCCCAGTTTCTCAAATTGTCTGTCTTCTTCAGTGTTATTATTGTGATGATCTGACTTCCTCTTCCTCTTTCCCAACCTTGCTTGTTTGCTTCTTTTCAAACCTTTCCGCTTGTTCTTTCAAACTCCTGTTTCTCACTTTGTTAACCATTTTACTGCATGTGTTTTGTGTGTCTAGGCCTTAAATGGAAGCCAGGTTCTCTCCTGAGTCAAGGACAGCATATTACTTACTTGAAAGTCCTTTTAAAGGGATGTAGCTCATTTTCACACTTCTCTTGTCCCAGAGGAGAGAGGTGAGGATAACTATTTTTTTACTCACTGCTATTTCCAGACCATTACTTCTCTGTCTTCTCTCTGGCACAGGGACTATACCACCCTATGTACCAGCTTCTGATACATAGACCTTCTTTATCCTTTATTTAGGCCCCAGCACAGTCTTCCTTTCCACTTCGATTACTGCCTTCATCCTGAGTGACCTCAGTATTCATATGGATGATTTTTTTGCCCCCAACAACTCAAGTGATCATTTATTTAGCTAATCAATTCCGATAGTCATACCGTGGGTCTTGTATCATCCAGAGTCCACCTCTGAAATTATAAATGAAGACATATGGCTTTGTTTAAAATTTCTCCTTCTACTGGGTCTTGAATTATTCCCACTAGGTCTGTTTTTGACCTCATCAAAACCTATTTCACTTATTTCCCTATACAGATTAATTTTCTTAGTTCACCACTCTCTTGCCATTATCCTCTCTCCTATGCTCCATTGTCCTGTTTCTGTTTGGGCAAAGTCCCGCACCTTGTTGAATCAAACTAACCTCTCCCTTCTTGCTCTGCTGAGCCCTGTTGGAGAAGAAAACCCACACAATTATACAGATTGCTATCACTGGGCCTTCAATACCTAGTCATTTCTTTGCCATTTTTTCTTTGTTGTCTTATGTCAAGCCTATTCTTTTCAAGCTTCTGACCACCTCTCACTCTCAGCACATGGTCCCACGTCTTAATTAAAAAGTAGAAATCATTAGATAAGCTCTCTCCTGCTAGCAAACTAAGTTACTTAAAATGTAACCTACCTACGTTTTCCTGCTTTTTCCTTTTGTCTAAGGCTAAATCTCTAAACTCTGTCTCTTTATTGGCTTTAATTTCTTTCTTTCTTCAGGTTGCCTTTCTTTCTTTTATATTTAAATCTGCTTAGAAGTCTCCCATCTTGAAATAAATCTTATAAATAAAATAAATCTAGGCTAGACATGGTGGCTTATGTCTGTAGTCCCAGCACTTTGGGAGGCCAAGGTGGAAGGATTGCTTGAGGCCAGGAGTTCAGGACCAACCTGAGCAGCATAGCATAGCATAGCATGGCATAGCATGGCATAGCATAGCATAGAGACCCTGTCTCTACAAAAAATAAAAAAATTACACCAGGCGCAGTGGCTCACACCTGTAATCCCAGCACTTTGGGAGGCAGAGGCGGGAGGATCGTTTGAGCCTAGGAGTTCAAGACCAGATTGGGTAACATAGTAAGACCTCATCTACCAAAAAGTTAAAAAAATGATCAGGTGTGGTGGCATATGCCTGTAGTCTTAGCTACTCAGGAGGTTGAGGAGAGGGGATTGCTTGAGCCTGGGACTTGGAGGTTATGGTGAGCCATGATCATGCCATTGCACACCAGCCTGGGCAGCAGAGTGAGACCCTGACTCAAAAATAAATAAATAAATAAAATTTTAAAAAAGTAAATAGGCATGGTATCATGTTCCTGTAGTCCCAGCTACTTGAGAGGCTGAGACAGGAGGATTGTTTGAGCCCAGGAGTTCAAGGCTGTAGTGAGCCATGAATGTTCCCCTGCACGCCAGCCTGGGTGACAGAGAGAGACCTTGTCTCAGCATATAACGACATAAAATAAATCTTATAAATAATTTTTTAAAGAGATAAGAGTCAGGCCTTAAATTTCTGGGCTCAAGAGATCTTCCCACCCATCTCAGCCTCCCAAGTAGCTGAAGATACAAATCCACAACACTGTACCCAGCTTTAAAAAATAAAACCTAAGTCCATGTCTCCCTCCAGATACCACTCAATCTCTTGTCTGCCTTTCATACTCAAACTTCTTGAGTTGTATACATTTGATATATAAACTTTCTCTTCTTTACTGCATTGTGACTTTAATCTCCATCATTTAATAAGCTTCATTTTCTTCATCTGAAAATAGGGAAAATAATAGTACCTGTTAGTATAGTATCTCAAGATTTTTATAATTTTTTTAAAAAATGAGATCATCTATATGATCTCATTTTTAAAAATATGTCCATCACATTTTAGGAATGCTGTATGTTGTGTGTGAGTGTGTGTGTGTGTGTTTATAAAACACATACCAGGGTACCAAAAAAATGTATATACATCTTAAGATATTTTATCTATATGTTGCTTTTCAAAGTTGGATTGAATTACCGTGGCAATGTGTAGTATGATGTTTGCTCAAAGGATGGCATTAATGAAGTGAATTCTAGCATCACCATGTCACAGATAGGACAGTTAAAGAAAATGGTGGAAGCACGGTTGTCATTCAAGGAGCACAAGACCATTTTGATGTGGTATTTTTAAATTTGAGAACATTGTGGAAGTACAGTGACAATGGAGGTGTGAGTATGCAGCAGAACCTCCAACATGCCTAACAACTGCATGCATTCATGATAAGTTTGAGACATGGTACTGTGTGTGATGTGCACAAGGGAAGATCCAGGAGGTCTCGCAGCAGCAAGTCCTGCAGTAGTTCACCATAATCAGAAGTGTCTGGACACTGATGGTAACCACTTTGAGCACCTCTTGTAATTGCAGAAGTCAAATGTGACTTGTATTTATCTTTCATTATCTGTAGTATTGACTATGACAAATTTTAATACAGTTTTTTTCTTTCTTAAAATGTGTACTTTTGGGGGGCACCCTCCATATATATGCTATATATGTGTGTGCTATATATATGTTACATTTATATATGTTATTTTTATTATCATTGCTACTTATTTAATCTTCAAAACATTCATGAGGAGATAATAGTCTCCTTATTTTACAAATAAAGGAAACTGACATTTAAAGGTTTAGAAACTGACCCAAATCACACAGTGAGAGTCCCTGAATTGCCTTGATCAAGATCATCAGTCTCCTTGTTGGTGCTGACATAGGGTAGTGGAGGTTGTGGGCAATTTTTAGGCCTGAGCAGCAGCATTTCACATTCATGATTATTCCCTCTTCTTTTGGAACCATTTTTTTTCTCCTTTGATTTTGGTGCACTTCAGTGTTTTTGTTTTTCCATGGCTACTATACTGCCTGTGTTCTTTGAGTGAGAACTTCTCTTCTCTTGTCTGTCTTTGGCCCTAGGCCTTCTTCTCTACATTCTCTTAGCAGTCTCATCTACTCACTTGGTTTCCAGTAACATTTATATACTCATGACTCAACTTTCTTTCTGTAGTCAAGATATCTCTTCAGTGTTTTAGACCTTATATTAAGCTTCACAAACAGCCATGTACCATATCTACTTCAAAGTCAGTATGTCTCAGATTTAACATTCTTGCTACTTTTCCTTCTCACCCCATGTAAGAAAATTTCTCTTTCTGAGGACTGCTTTCAGTTTACAGCAATTTTTGTTCATCCAATAAATAGTTTTGTTGGTCACTCAGATGATTAAGATATAATCTTTTCTCTTAGGGAGCCCACAGTCTAGGAGGAGAAGATGAAATACATAATTAACTCTTAGACAAACAATATAAAGTTAGATGCTATGTAACTGTGTAAACACTTTAGAAATTCAGAGATGGAAGGAGAGCCCACTGACTTCAGGAGTGGTCCTATAAAGTCTCCAACTTTATTGCTGAAGGAAAGCTCAACATAGGTAATTTGAGAATAGAGGCTGAGACGGAAAATATGAGAATGTGGGAGCAGAGTTGCTTTTGGAAAAGCAAGAGTGAAAACTTTCCTTTCTTTTAAGTCCTTGGGATATTATAAACTACATTAAGATAAAAGTTTTCATGGAATAGATAAATTTGAGTTGTTTCTTGACAGAAAGTATCCTAAGTTCAGTTATTAGCAGTTTATTGGAGCATTCTATTGAGCCACATACTCTGCAGTAAACACTTCAGAGACAGATACATAGGAAATATTTGGTGCTGTGCAAGCATTCATAGCCTACTGGGGGAGACAAAAATGTGAATTAGATTACAATATGCAATAAGCATGATAGTAGTGGTAGTTGTAGGATATCTATGTATCTGTTATGGGCTGAATTATGTCCACCCACAATTCATATGTTGAAGTTCTAACCTCAGAATGTGACTCTATTTGAAGATAGGGCCCTTAAAGAGGTAACATGAGGTCATATGGGTGGGTAATATAATTGGTATCCTTGTAAGAAGAGATTAGAGCACAGACACACAGAGGGAAGAACAGGTAAAGTCAGAGAGAGAAGGTGGCCATCTGTAAGCCAAGGGAAGAGACCTCAGAAGAAATCAGCCCTGCCTGCAACTTGATCTTGGACTTCCAATCTTCAGAACTGTGAGGGAATACATTTCTGCTGTTTAAACCAACCCGTCAATGGTATTTGTTATGGCAGCCCTAGCAAACTAATACAATGTCCGTTCCAAAAAAGTTAGTATCAAGTTCTGCCTAGGAGTTTCAGGGATGGTGTAGGTTGCACTGGGGAAACAGAAGGTGAGGAAGGATAAGTAATTACAGTTGCAGAGTTTTAAGGGATGTTGTCATGTACATTTTTCCTTTTTAATTTGAAATATGTAATAATACTGTTAGGTAGGATTCCAGATCATTATAAACGCTGTTTACTGATAAGGAACTGAAGTACAGATAGGGTAAATGATGTGTCCATTAGCAAACAACTAGTAAGTGTGTCAGAATGATTCCTCAAGACCAGGTTTTTTTTTTACCACAGGTTTTGTGCTTTGTCCAGAATGACTCATTGCCTCCTTTGACCTCCTTTTAAAAACCATGTGCCATTTGAACCTCTTGCTGTTTCTGCTGCAAGTCATTATGTGTAAATGTTCTTACATTGTGAAGCATATAAAGACAAATGCGTTCTTTTTCCCCTGTATTTACTTTAAATATTATAGTTGTTTGCTTTTAAAGTTAAAGCACATACATATTTTATATTCATTTTAACCACTATGTGTATTTGCTCATTTGCTTATTATAGGCACATTTTCACATGTTTTCTTGTTTATTATAATTGCTTTACTCCTGCTTATGCATACTTTCCTCTGGGACATTCAAACATGGTGGAATAAAGGCTATTTTAGCCCTTTGTCCCGTTAAGTATAATAGAAGACATGAAGAGCCAACATACTTGTTCTTAGATATATTTAAGAACAGAGCAGACAATCTTTTATATTAGATGATTTAGAATTTTATACTAAATCATCTGTGCAAACTAATACAATACAATCATGATTGTCTTCTCAAGGGATTACTAGAAAGTCTCCGAACCAGCTTAAATTTATTTCATTAAAAATAAATGAATTTGGATCTATAAAAATTTATGACTCCTAGTAGACATAGAGGGCCATAATTCCAAATTAAAGGCATATAGGAGCTTAGAAGCATTGTATAACTTCTTTGTATGTCTTTGTTTATTTTTCATTTGTTTATTCAACAAATATTGATTAATGTCTAGTAACTGCCAGACACTATGCTATGTACAGTGACAAAGATGAATGCCATAACTTTAAAAATGAAAAGACAAGCTTGGAGTTGAAGAATATATTTGTGGTATATTTAACAGCCAAATATTACTATCTATAATAATAAAGGATTCCTACACATAGATTAGAAAAAGACAACTCAATAGAAAAATAGCAAGGTGTAGATGAAGTAACCTAAAAGTTTATTGACCATTCACCAGTAATTAGGTAAATTAAAGCTGTAATGATATAACATTTCATACTGTCAGATTGGCAAAAATTAAGAAATCTGATAATAGCAAATATTGATGGAGATGTGGAGTTAAGAGAACTTTGGCTGCTATCAATGGGAACAGTTGTAAAGAACAATTTGGCAATATGTATTAAAACTAAAATGTACCTAACCTTCAATCCAGCAATTCCACTCCTAGGTATATACCCTATAGGAACTCTCCAATGTATGCATAAAGAGATGTTTAAAGCTATTAATGCAACTTTGTTACAGCAAAAAATTTGAACTAGTCCAAATGCCTATCAGTGATGTAATGAAAATATTATGATATATTTACCTAATAGGATTTCATACAATAATGAAGATGAATGAACTAGATCTGTATAGTAACTTTAGTAAATCTCACAAAAGTTTAAATGAATAAAACAGATTGCACAACACATTTATATAAAGCTTAACATACATATATTACTTAAGGAGTCATACTTATGTAACAAATGTTTAAAGAAATATATAGTAATGGTTAATGCCGGGCTTGGTGGCTCAGCCTGTAATCCCGTGCTTTGGGAGGCTGAGGTGAGTGGATTGCCTGAGCCCACAGGTTCGAGACCCGTGTGGGCAACTTGGTGACACCTCATCTGTACAATAAATCAAAAAATTAGTGGGGCATGGTAGCGTGCACCTATAGTTCCAGCTACTTGGAAGGCTGAGGTGGAAGGATTGCCGGAGCCCAGCAGGTCGAGGCTGTGGTGGCCGGGAGTGTGCCACTGCACTCCAGCCTGGGTGACAGAGTGAGACTCCAACTAAAAAATAATAAATAAATAAATAAATAAATAAATGATATCAAATTAAGGATAATGGGTATCTCTAAAGGGTGGAGAGAAAAGATCAGGAATAGTGCAGGGACTAGCATATAGGAAGTTTAAATTGTATTAGTAATTTTTTTTCAACTGAGTTGTGGATGTATGGATGTCCATTCATTATTCTTTATATCTTTTTATATATCTGAACTTTCCATTACGTGTGTATTTTTAACAAATAATGGCATATAGTCCTTATTATGAGCATAATGCAGGAAGGAAGTGGGTAGCAGAAGTACAAAGAGATAGTATTAGGGTGAATAATACAGTTTCTGTTTTTGTAGGTCTAAAATAGTCTAATATAGGCAATTTCAAATGACTCAACCTTATTCAGCCTAATGCAACAAGTGCTGTGGATGAAATGTATTTAAAGTACTATGAAAACACTGGGGCAGGAGCAACTGATGGCCAGGGCAGGAGGAGGCAGATGATCTTTGGAAAGGCTCTAGAAAGAGGATGACGTTAGAACTAATTCTTAAAGTTTGAGAAGGAATTCACCAGATAGAGAAAGAGGAGAAGAAAGCCTTCCAAATAAAAAGAGGTATAGACCCCTTTGAATAGATGGAATCTGCCAGGTGGAATGTGCAGAGGTCAAAGAAATACAGTGGAGGAAGACATTAAGAAGGGGAATAACAATAACAGCACATGTCTGTGTAGTGCTTACTAAATAGGCATATAGAAGTTAAGTAAACCTGTCCGATGTCACAGGGCTAGGATAGTAGAGCCAGGACTTGAACTCTGACAATCTGGGTCTAGAGCAGCGGTCTTCAACCTTTTGGGCATTAGGGACCAGTTTTGTGGAAGACAGTTTTTCCATGGATGGGGGGTAGGGAGATGGTGGGAATCATCAGGCATTAAATTTTTATAAGGAGCAGACAACCTAGATCCCACAATAGGATTCGTGCTCCTATGGGAATCTAATGCTGCCACTGATCTGACAGGAGTTGGAGCTCCACTCTCCTGTCACTCGCCACCTGTTCTGTAGCCTGGTTCCTAACAGGCTATGGTCGGGTACTGGTCTGTGGCTCCTGGGGTTGGGGAACCCTGGTCTAGAGTCTTTGTTTCTGGCCAGAAAGCTATATTCTGAATCACCATACGCATAATCAGGAGAAAGTAGTGTTCTGGAAAGCTTCAAAAAGAAAGAAATAGTGAGTAGTATGAATTAGGAATACTGAAAATAAAGAGACCATTTGATATTAAAAAAAAATAATAACCCTAAGCTCTAAGGTATGGTAAGGGATAGCAAGATAATAGAGATACGGATATCTTAGAATATCTAATACTAGTGGTTCAACCTATCAGTTCTGTGGACCAGTTATCATAGTTACATTTAATTATGAAGAAGATAGAGTCAAGGACTATTCAAAATAGATCTTCATATTTAAGTACTTGATATATTAACACAATTGAAAGAATTTTAATTCTCTGCTATTTCTAGTCATAGTTACTCTTAGCTTAGGGTTAATATGGACAGTTTTGTTTATCCTTGTATACCTTCTAGTTTTGATAAAGATAGAACTTAACCTTTAGTGGATTTTCAGAATTGGATGATATTCTAACAATCAGTAGTTCAACCTCAAATATTTCATAGACTAGAAAGTCAGAGACCTTAGAAGCAGCAGAGTATGTGGAAAAGAGTTGTATGGCACAGTGGTTAGGAGTCCTGATTCAAGTCCCAGTTGCTGCTCACTGGCTCTGTGATTTAGGCAAGTAGGTTGCAGTAGGTGACCTTTAAGATCTCTTTTGACTGTTATGTGACTATTTGGTCAGTTATTCATTGAAGAAACTGAGGCCTAAAGAAGGCAGTGGTTTGTCCAGGGTCATAAAAACTGGAATCTGGTTCTCTTGACTCTTGATCCAGGAACTCTGATGGGAGAATCATCAAAACATTTGAGTGGCTATTATATATCTGGCATGTACTAGGTACCTGAAAAAGCATAAAGGCATGTGAAATTGTTTCAGAATTCACTTATCCAATGTATAAAAGTCACGACCTACATTTTCTGTGTTTGTTTATACGCATCTTGCCTTATTTCAGAATGTATTTAAAGCAGACTTACTCCATATAACATGCTATGAAAAGGAATGACCTTTTTTGAATATCTGTCAGATATGTTGAAACATGCAAACATATATTGTTTTTACCCACCTGAATATAGGTATTATCAACTCTATTTTATACATAAACTGAGACTAGCTGGCGAAGATTATGTAAGTTAAGTGATAGGACTGAGTTTCAAACCCAAACCAGCCTGACTTCAACCCTGGTCCCCTTTCCACTTCACCACGTACACTTCCCACAGCAGTGTGATATAATTCTGAGACTTTATCAGTATAGGTGGTAATATTTACTTGCAGGAGTTGGCATATGTATTTTTTAACCAAATATATCTTAATTCACAAACAAAGGCAAACTAGAAAGATCCCTGAATAGGATGAAATGTTTTAGCAAGTCAAAGTTATTTTTTAATTTGAGCAAATATATTAATGGTTTCCTTGTTAGGGTAAGTGCTTATGTTTTACTAGATTACAAAATTTCTGTACAACCTTTGGTCTGTATCCACTTCTAGCTTCCCAACCAACAAGTTACCAGCTACCTATTAAGGATACAAAGGTGAAAATAAGTTATGTTTTCTTCTCTCATTGAGTATATTATTTAGGTGACAAGTATAATAACTTTACCTAAGTGCTCTTCCTCCCCAAAACCCATAACCCTATTCTAATCATGAGAAAAACATCAGATAAATCCCAACTGAGGTACATTTTACAAAATACTCCTCAAAAGCTGTTAGGTCATCAAACAAGGAAGGTCTGAGAAACTGTCAGCCAAGAAGAGCCTAGGAAGTCATGACAACTAAGTGTAATGTAGTACCCTGGAAGGGATGCCGAAACAAAAAAGGGCATTCGGTAAAAATAAGGAAGTCTGAATAAAGCATAGATTTTAGTTAATAATGTATCAATATTGGCTTATTATAACAAATGTGCTATAGTAATATAAGATGTTGGTAATAGGGGAAACTGGGTACAGTATATGGCAACTATCTTTACAGTTTTTCTGTAAATCAAAAACTGTTCTAATAGAAAAAGTTTATTTTCAAAAAATTATCATAAAATTAAAATAATTTTAGATGCTATTTATTTGAGATTTAGTTAAAACACATTTCTTTGTAAAATGGTATTCCAATTTGGTTGACTCATTTGATAGAACTGACAAACTGCAGTCTGTTGATAGATTCATGTGCTAAAGTACATGCTACATGCATGTCACATAGACTTTTTCTGCCTCCATGTTTTATATTTGTATGAGGGGGAACCCCCCCAAAAAAATCCCAGAATTGTCTTTTGCAGGGCAGGCCCCTTGTAGTACAGTCTTCCTCCCCTCCTCCTCACTAGGTATATGTTCTAGGAACCCATTGGCATCAGCGAGAGGCATTGTTGTGACAGGCTGCATTTGACTTCAGTGAATTTTTTTTTTTTTTGAGATTCTTTCAATGAATGCCCATTTCATGATGGGTGATTTATGAGCACATCTGCCCACACTGTGCTGTGTTCATCAGTTTTTGACTAAAAACGGCATGACCCCCATGTCCCACCCTCCTTATTCACCAGATCTTGTCCTGAGCAATTTTTTTTCATTTCCTTGAATGAAAAAAGTCCTCAAAGAGAAATGTTTTGCCTTTGTGGAAGAGGTGAAACAAAAAACAGCAGTAGCACTAAAAGGCATCAAAATTGACAAGTTCAAAAACTTTTTGAGCGGTGGAAAAAAGCGTTTCAATAGGGGTATTGCATCAAATGGAGAGTACTTTGAAGGTGACTGAAGTTTAAACATGTAAGAATAAATACAGTATTTTGTAAATAAATCTTGGTTGGGATGGTCCCCCTTGTAGTGTAAAAAGTATGCCAAGCACTAGTCAACAGAGAGGTCTTAGACAAAGGTAAAAAATTCTTAACACATAATACAGTAGCCTTCCCTTATCCATAGGGGATGTGTTCTAAGACCCTCAGTGGATATCTGAAACAGTAGTGGGCTCATAGTATGTCACAAATAAAGATTATTATAATGTCCTTCCCTTGTAGTACTGGGAAAGAATAGAATTACCATTTCATATACCATGGAGACAACTAGACTTTTGTTGAATGTTAAACTTTAACCTAAGCTAGTATTTCCCCAGCTTGCCTTATCACATGGGTCATCTGGAACACTCATTAAGAAATAACATATGTAACCTGGATGTTCTGTTTCAATAGATTTGGCATGTTAACCCTGGTGATTCTTTTTTGGGGAAAAAAAACAACAAAAAACAATGGTGGGCCGAGGTGAGAGGATTGCCTGAGCCCACAGGTTAGAGAACAGCCTGGGCAACTTTTGAGATCTCATCCCTACAATAAGTAAAAAAATTAGCCAGGCACGTTAGTGGGCTCTTGTTGTTCTGGCTTGGAAGGCTGAGACAGAAGGCTCGCCTGAGCCTGCCAGGTTGACACTGGGGTGGCCATGAGCGTGCCACTGCACTCCAGCCTGGGCAATGGAGTGAGACTCTAACTCAAAAAGCACATAAGCCAAAAATGGTGTAGTTTTTAAATATTGGTTGCAAAGGGCAGAAGCCTGACCTAAATAGATTGAGGCAAAAAAGAAATTTATTGGCTCAGTTCATTTAATTTAAAATAAGTCCTTGGGAAAGGAGAGTTATTAATAATCATTTTCTTGCTTCTGGGTTGTATCCCAGCTTTATCAGGCAAGGAATGCCTATATAACTGAGGTGCTTGAGAGGACCCTAGGGGAATCAAGCCTCTCCAAAGTCTCAATCTTACTCATAGTTGTAGATCCTGCCTTTCTATCTTTTCTCATCCTATTTTTAGGCCTGAATAGAGTTTTCCAATTCAACAAGGCTCTTTTGCAGGCTGTGGATAGAGTGAACCTTTTTTAGAAAAGCCATATTTTTTCCCACTGCTTTTGGATTGACCCATTTACTTTATGACTGATATTCTCCAATATGCATTGGTATAGCCAGGTTGTTTATATTTGACCTTTTTTTGAATTGGTCAATGTAATCTTTCTCATTAGATGATGTACTTGGTTGTTAACTCTTTTCAATACATTTCCTATTTCATATTAAGCAGTATCTTTTTTTGGTAGGACCTGATTGAAGTCCTATGGCCAGTATACATGTTCAACCAATGTACATTACATTCTGCATTTTTCCTCCAAGTCTCTTTTTGCGGTGTATTTCAGTAATGATAAGTCCCGGTATGAAACAGACCACAGGTTGATGAGCTATTTCATGCCACATTGTAAGGATGACTGGCCAGGTGCTTGTGCTTGTAATGCCAGCACTTTGGTAAGCCAAAGCAAGATAATTGCTTGACCCAGCGGTTGGAGACCAGCCTGGGCAACTTGGTGAGACCTTGTCTCTACAATAAAAATAAAAAAGTTAGTTGGGGGTGGTGGCACACGCCTGTAGTTCTGGCTACTTGGGAGGCTGAGGCAAAAGAATCTCCTGAGCCCAGCAGGTCAAGACTGTGGAGGCCATGGTCATGCCACTGTACTCCAGCCTGGGCGACAGAGACTATGACTTAAAAAAAAAAAAAGGAAAAAGGATGAACAGCCATTCCAACATGGTGTAGAGAAGTCTGTACTGTTCTGTTCTCAACCTTAATCCAGTCAGTTCTATATTTTAGAGACTGTCATTTGTACCACCTCCCTTCCACATACCAATTTCTGTATCGTATGGGTTCTTTCATTTGTTAGCAGTACAAACCTACTCTGGCCAACTTTGTTTACGGCAGTGATTCCCAAGCCTTGTTGATTATCAGAATCACCTGGAGAGATTTTTTTAAAACCCCATCTATCTCCCCCCAAAATTATGTTTCACTAGGATCTCTAAGGGGGTGGAACATAGGAATTGACATTTTCTAAAAGCTTACTAGGTTAGGGGTCCCCAACCTCCAAGCTGTCCATAGCCTGTTAGGAACCCATCTCAGTGGGAGGTGAGCAGCGGGAGAGCAGAGCTCCGCCTCCTGTCAGATCGGCAACAGTGTTAGGTTCTCATAGAAGTGCGAACCCTATTATAAACTGCGCATGCAAGGGATCTAGTTTGCGTGCTCCTTATAAGAATCTAATGCCTGATAATCTCCTTCACGACCCCCCTCAACCCCCCATCCGTGGAAAAATTGTCTTCCACAGAACTGGTCCTCGATGCCTAAAAGGTTGTATACTGCTGCTCTAGGCGATTCTGATTCTTTCTCATTGTTGCCAATTTCAGTGAATGACCTGCTGATTCATCTATTTGCCTGGGTCTAAAAACTGGAAATCATTTCAGAAATTATCTTTTCTCCATTTTTAGTTCATTGCTGCTACTCCTTAGGACTATATCCTAAATATCTAATCAATCTTTCCACACCTCACCATCACCGCTTCCTTTATTCTAGTCTAGGCCACCATAATTCTTCTTTTGGAGCATTGTTTGTTCCAACCCCCTACATGCTTCTTCTTTTGTACCCCATGCCCACCAACATTGTCATCACAAGTCATGGCATCTCTGCCCAAAATCCTCCAGTGGCTTTTCATTGCAATGAATATACAAGTGGTATTTTCCCTGTGGTCTACATGATGTGGAGCTTACTTTCTTAGCCTCATGTGGCACCACTATCCCTTACCTAAGTTCCAGTCACATTGGCTCCCTTTTTGTTTCTTGAATCTTTGAAGCTCTTTCCTGTCTCTCAGACTTTGTACATGCTATTTTCTCTGCCTAGAAAGGTCTTGCCCTGACTCTTGGTTAGTTCTTTCTCAGCTTAAAAATTGCAGCCTTATAAGGCCTCCCTGACTGCCCTTCCACAGTCACTCTGTTTATTTGTTATCGTTTCATCACAAAATGTGTTTATTTGTTTGTTTACTTGTTGCCAAGTTCCACGAGAGCAGTGGTCTTGTTAATCTTCTATCTAACACCTATCATAGTGCTTGGCATGTGAAAGCATTCATTAAAAAGTTGTTAAGTGAATGAATCTTAACTGCCACCAACCTGGTCCAGGTTTCTACCCCTGAATTACTACAGTTGCATCCTAACTGCTGTGCCTACAACTGCTTTGGCTCCCCTTTTCCATGTTGTTTCCATGGAAAACAACATTTCCCATGTTGTTTTTAGGGCTAGTTTTTAAAAATTTTAAAGTCTGATAATTATACTATGCTCCTTACATTCCTCATATGCTTCCTGTTGATCTTCATGTAGCATATATAATTTTTGTATAATCTTTTTTTAAGTTTTGGTAAAACATACATAACAAAATTGGCCTTCTTAGCCATTTTTAAGTGCACAGTTTGGTGACATTAAGTATAATCACACTGCTGTGTAATCATCCCCACCATCCATCTCCAGAACTTTTTTCATTTTGTTAAATGAGACACTGTACCTATTAAACAATAGCTATACATTCTTCCCTCCCTCCAGCCCTGGCAACCGCCATTGTTCTGTCTCTGTACATCTGACAATACTATATATATTTTGTATAAGTGGGATCATATAATATTTGTCCTTTGGCGAATGGATTATTTCATTTAGCATAATGTTTTTAAGGTTCATTCATGTTGTAGCATTTGTCAGAATTTCCTTCCTTTTCAAGGCTGAATAATATATATAACTTAAATTCAAACAGAGTGACTGCAGAAGGGCAGTCAGGGAGGCCTCTGTATGGTGGCGATTTTTAGGCTGAGAAAGTACTAATCAAGAGTCAGTATAAGACCTTCCTAGGCAGAGCAAACAGCATGTGCAAGGTCTCAGAGATAGGAAAGAGCTTCATAGATTCACAAAACAAAAAGGGAACCAGTGTGACTGGAACTTAGCTAGAGGATGGTGACATCACATGAAACTAAGAATGTAAGCTTCATATTGTGTAGACCACAGGGAAAATACCATTGAAGGATTTTGGGCAGAGATGACATGGTCTGTGTGATGACAGTGTTGGTAGGGAATGGAGGGCAAAACTAACTAGCCTGTCTCCTTTTTTGACCTTTTGCACTTTCCTCCTTGCTTTCCGTGCATCAACCATACTGCCTTTCTTTCTGTTCTGTGGATGACCATGTCCATCCCACCTCAGGTTTTTTCCTCATGACTGTTTCCTCTGCCTAGAATGTTCTTTCCCCTTTCTTGCCTAGTTAATTCTATTCATTCTTTAGATTTCAACTGAGATATAACTTCTTCAAGGAATCTTTCCTTGATCTCCCAGGATCTATTTTAAATAATCTCCATGTTTCATGATTTCATAGTACTGTGTAATTTTTCTATGTAGTACTTACAGTAGTTCTAAATGAAGCCATTTATATTTTTTGTTCTATTAATATCTGTCATAATAACAGGAACCATGTTTTTGTTTTTGTTTTTGTTTTTGAGTTGGAGCCTCACTTTGTTGCCCAGGCTGGAGTGCAGTAGCACACTCACGGCTACCCCAGGGCTGACCTGCTGGGCTCCGGTGATCCTTTTGCCTCAGCTTTCCAAGTAGCTAGAACTACAGGCACATGCTACCATGCCCAGCTAATTTTTGATTTATTGTATAAATGAGGTCACGCCAAGTTGCCTGGGCTGGTCTCGAACCCGCGGGCTCAGGCAATCCACTCGTCTCGGTCTCCCAAAGTGCTGGGATTACAGGCTGAGCCACCAAGCCTGGCCAGGACCATGTTTTATGTTCAGTATAGTATCCCCAGCACCTAGTATGTAAGTAGGTATTTCAGCATATAATGTAATATGTAGTAAATAATATTAAGATTTATTGACTTAGATTAATTTGGGTCTGGCTTAAGATCTTTTTCTCTAAAAGTCTACTTCCATATCTAAGCCTTTCTTAACTATTCTAGCCTGTAGAGATCTCTTTTTTCTGTGAATATGAAAGTCTTTATTCATTGTTTACCAGATGCTTATCACAAATAATCATAATGTCATCTGGAATTTGTATTTTTTTATATTGTTTGTGCTTTATATTTTCCAGTTGGTCTTTCCCCTCTAAACAGTCATTATAGTTATTTTTCTAACTCACTAAATTACTAATCTGATCAGTTGTGGAACCTCTAGGGTGCTGTTCCTTTAGTGATATGTGGTTAAGGAGCAGTTTTATTTTCTGTTTATCTCATACTAATAATTTTGTAAATGCAGTAAAAATGAATTATTAGAAAGATGAAGTTTTTGAAAAGACATAGTATAAACCTCAAAATTTTATATGATTTAATGACAAAATTATTCTGTTGAATTGCTATAGAAAACTTCTAAGTGCTTATTCTCAATTATTTATTTATTGCAAATAGGAGCCAGTAGTTTGCTGATGAAGGCCACACATTGAGTGGTAGCGCTCACTAGATCTCTGTGTAGGGATACCAGGGTGTTCAAGGTGAGTCAGAATGGACTCTGCTTCCATGTTTCTCTTTTATCAGATAAGCTCTGTAGTTATTACTGTTGTGCTTTACATAAAAATTTGTTTGAAGATTGTTTTTTGACCAAAAAAGGTCTAAAAACCTCTAGGCTGCAAGATTTATTCCTGGCTTTTAAGAATGGCATTTAAGATTCTTCATGATCTGATTCCAGCCCAGTTTCTAGTTCAGTTGCTGCTTCATAATCTATGCTTGAACCACCTATCATTTTCCATAGGCCATCATACAAGCCCTTTCATTACTTAGTGCTTTTCTACTTGCCTTTGCTTAGAATTTCCTAAGCTTCCCTCTCTTTCTGGAATAAGATTCATTCTCCAAGTACTGACTGGAAATTCATCTCCTGTGTGAAGCCTTTTCAATTCCATTTAACATACCTGTAATAACTACATATTATATTATTTTATGGTTAACATATTTGCTTGTCTATCTCTATATCTTAGAGATGATTCAAGTCCTATCCTTAGATTTCCTAGCCTGGGGACTGGCACATAGAGTACTCAATAAATATTGATTGGATAAGCTGGGAAAGCTATCAATATTTGGTACATACCTCAGATATGGAAGTAGAAACTTTTTATTTGGTCCTGGGTAAGATTTATGATTTTCTCCTCACTTAGAGGACTTATTTCTGCAAGTTGAGTATGACATATATACTAAGTGTTGAAAAATGCATCTTAGAAAATAGAAGTAATGAGTCTTCTACCCAGGTGTCTTATGTAGACAGGCACTGAAGCTCTATCTGTTTGGGGGATGCACAGAGAAAGTGGTTAAAACTGTATTATTCATTAAATTGGTTTGATTGAAAACTTTGGAATCTGATCCTTTAAATAACACCCTTATTTTGTTTTATTTTAATTGAATTTATCTGTTCTTGCAGTTTTATAAATGTTCTTTAAGTGATCTCTTATTGCCAGGAGGCACTGTTTGGCCTATGCAAAAAGGATAAGATTTGGGGGTCACATGGCCAAGATAGTCTTATCCTAAATTCAGTTATCACTAGCTGTGTGAACTTTACAAGTCATTTAAATTCTCTAAGTCTTGTTTTCTTCATTTGTAATGTAGGGATAATTAACATTTGGCCTATGTATTTTACAGGAATTTGACGGTCAAATAAAGTAAAGGATTTGAAAGTACAAATAATCCCCGGAAGTATATAACAGAACTTGGGCTATTTACTATCAGCTCCTTGACTTCAGACAAGTTAAAGTCTTTGTATCTCAGCTTATTCATTTATAAAATGGGAATACTAATACCTGTATCATTAGGTTTATTGTGAGAATTAAGTTATTCATAAAAAGTGTCTAGTATATTGACCTTGGCATTTGATCATCAGTCAGTTGACATTTGCTTTAGCATCACACCCTTTTCCAACCCCCACCCTGAATTATGGTTTAACAATAATAATGATAAGAAATGATAGTAAGCGGAGATTTTTATTTATTTATTAAATGCCAGTGTGTGCTCAACTCTGTGCTAGTTGTCGTGGGTGAAATAGAGGCATAATAATGCCTTACATTTCATTTCAGCTAATCAGTATTTATTTAACACTCACCTTATGCTAGGTATAGGGGATAAAGAAATGCGCACAAAACTACCTCACCTCTCACGGTTCATAATCTAGTAGTCAGGCATACAAATATATTATAATACAGTGCAATAATAAAAATGCATACACTTCATGAGAGAGATAATGATTTTGTTTGAGAATATGAAGAAGACTTTTCAGAAGAGGTGCTAGATGAATTGGATTTTTTTTTTTTTTTTGAGTTGGAGTCTCACTCTGTTGCCCAAGCTGGAGTGCAGTGGCACGCTCACGACGGCAGCCTCGACCTCCTGGGCTCAGGCAATCCTTCCGCCTCAGCCTTCCAGGTAGTTGGAACTACGGGCGTGTACCACCATGCCCGGCTAATTTTTTTTTTTTTATTGTAGGGAAGAGGTCTCGCCAAGTTGCCTGGGCTGAACCCAGGGGCTCAGGCAATCCTCTTACCTTGGCCTTCCAAAGTGCTGGGATTATAGGCATAAGCCACTGCACCTGGTGTGAATTGGATTTTAAAGAATACATAGAAGTTTCTCAGGTAGTCTGAGGGGGTGAAAAAGAGGGCATTCCAGATGGAAGGAGTCACCACATGCAATGTTTGGGACTATATAAATAGTTGAGTGCTGCCGTGGTATTAAGATTAAGAAGAGGTGACTAGAAGTGAGGCTAGAGGGTAGGCTAAAGGTTGTCTCATCAGAGGATCCTGTATATCATCCTAAGGAATTTAAATGTGACTGTGTAGGCAAGAGGAGTCAATGAAAGGTTTTGAACAGAAAACAAAGACAATCCATTGGGTGTATTGGAAAACCACTTTGATGACATTGTGAATGACAGATCAGGGAGCTTTGTAAATTACCCAAATGGTTCAGGTTATTTACTCATCTGATGCTTACAACATGTCTTTGAATGTTGGGCAAGGCAGGAATTAATTCCATCTGATATATGAACGAGTAAGAATTAGAGATGGCACTGGAAATTAGCCAGTGTCATATACAATCAGTACTTATTTGAACAAGGATTAAACCTAAACCTTTTCCAAATTTAGTTTTCTTGGGAATGTTAAGGGATGATTTTCTTAAAAAATGGTAAAATCTCAATTCTCATGTAAATGTAAAATGAACAAAATGTTAACTCATTAATGTGGGAAAGAGAAAGATGGTACAAAGATGATTCAGAGAGGACTCCGGGTACCACATATTTATAGTAATCAGTTGCATTCCATGGATACAGTTTGCATTTTAATGAACAGGAATTATTTGCTTTACTATCAGTTTTCAACACTAGTGTCTTGACAAAGCTGTGAAATAGACTAAAGATAAACCAAGTAGTACAGCCTTGTATGCTCAGGTTACCCTGGAAGGCTCTAGATTCCATTGATAGAATGTGCAATAATCTCTTTTACCCATTTCAAATGACAGTAAGTGGAGATTTTTATTTATTTACTAAATGCTAGTGTATGCTTAACTCTATGCTAGCTGTTGTGGGTGAAATGGAAGCATAATAATATCTTACATTTCATTTCAGCTAATCAGTATTTATTTAGCATGAGGAATATAAATCACTACTAAAACGACAGCTGCACATGCATGTTTATTGCTGCACTAGTCATCATAACTAAAACATGGAACCAACCCAGATGCTCATAGAAAGTAGACTGGATAAAGAAAATGTGGCATATATAAATGATGGAATACTATGCAGCCATAAAGAAGAACAAAATCATGGCCTTCACAACAACTTGAATGCAGTTGAAGACCATTATTCTAAGTGAACTATCACAGAACAAAGCATGCCGCATGTTTTTACTCATAAGTGGGCCCTGAACACTAGTTACACTAGCACAAGAGTGGGATTGGCAGATGCTCAGCACTGCTAGGGAAGGGAGGGCTGGAGGAGCCAGTGGGGCACGTGGCAACACAAAGCGTACCTGGTCCACTACCAAGAGAAGAGAAGGCCAGCTAGAAGCCCAAACTGCACCTGTATGCAGCCTACTTGTGTAGCAAATACTCACATGTACCCCACAACTCTAAAGTAAATATAAAAATTTTTTTTAAACTTCCATCATTTTGCCTGATAGGGATGTAGGGTTAATTTTCAGAAAATTCAGATTAATGCATTATATATATTATAAAAGTAAGGACTAAATAAAAATAAATAAATTGAGCGCTAAATTATCTGATTTAGACTAGATTTGCTGTGCATCAGGATCTTCCCCAGGTTTTTCTACTACTTTATCATCATAAATCAGTGTTCTTCATCTCAACAAAAATGTCCTTTGGAAAATAGCTAAGTCATACAGTCCCATTATGCAATCTTGGTCTCTTGTCTCACTACTTTGTTTAGATTACCTGCCCAGGACCCTTGTTGAATGTTTTAATTACCCCTTCCCAGAAATGAAAATCTGCCCCTTAAACCCATCAGCCTAATTGGACCCTAATACCCAAGTGAAAAAAGCCAGGTGTCTAAATTTGCTAAGTGTCCTCCTTAGCACCATAATGTGTATTGGTACAGTCTCTTTTGCTGTAATGTTATAAAGAGTATAGCAATAATTGTTTTAAGTTTGTTTGTTTTTCCCCTATATGACAGTAAAGGTGCTTCTATAATATATGCTATAAAATCTAAAAATTTTGAGGAAATCTAGTGTTTGGTTTTGCTTGCCTTTTGCAACAGAATATTTCCTTGCCTATCTCCACCAGCATCACTTTATCACTTTTATTGCCCATTATTATCACAAAGCTCTAAGTCACTCAAAGCAGTTGTTTTATACTTACAATATTCCTTTTTCTCCTATTCTTTTTCTTTCTTCTGTCTTCCTTCCCTTCACTTCCTTTTCTTCCTTCCCTTCCCTCACCCCCTGTCTTCCTCCTCCTCTATATTCCATGTAAGGTATGTTGGGATGATGCAAATAATGTTTCCTAAAACCAGATATAGGTGTATCTTTGACTTAATGCTGCTGACTTAAGGTCATTTATCTATTGACATCAGCTGTAGACGGGTCTGTTCTCTCAAAATTTATCATTTCTTAACAATATCAAGCTCCAGTCCTTTTGATCCCCAGCCTTTTTTTGCTGTGAGCATTTAGCCATGCCCTATTGAATTGTGTGTGTGTATGTTGTAAAATATACATAACATAAAATTTGTCATTCTAATCATGCTAAATGTACAGCTCTGTGGTCTTAAATATCTTTACATCGTTGTATAACCATCACAACCATCCATCTCCAGAACTTTTTCATCTTCTCCATTAAACAGTAATTCTTCACTCTCCAAGTCCCTGCAACCATCATTCTTACTTTCTGTCTCTGATTTTACTACTCTAAGAACCTCATATTAAAGAAATCTTATAGCCGGGCTCGGTGGCTCAGCCTGTGATCCCGCACTTTGGGAGGCTGAGGTGAGTGGATTGCCTGAGCCCACAGGTTCGAGACCCACCTGGGCAACTTGGCGAGACCTCATCTACAATAAATCAGAAAAAATCAGCCGGGTGTGGTAGCGCGCGTCTGTAATTCTGGCTACTCGGAAGGCTGAGGCGGAAGGAAGGATCGCCGGAGCCCAGCAGGTTGAGGCTGCGGTGGCCAGGAGTGGCCACTGCACTCCAGTCTAGGCGACAGTGAGACTCCAACTCAAAAAAAAAAAAAAATGAATAAACACTTCACCAAAGAAAAAGAGATGAATGCCCAATAGGCACATGAAAAGATGCCTGTGCAGAAAACAGCTAACACAGCAAGCCTGAAACTGCTATTCTTACCTGCTTGCAAGGTAGGCTCCTGGCTGAGAACTTAAATTTTGGGAGGGTCCCCCCATTCCCTGTAACAGTGGTTCACTGTGCCCGCACTGTTTGTACAAGCATCGTGGTTTATGCTGAGCCCCTGCTTTTCTCCCAGGAAGCTGGAATTTTGGTGCATGTTGGGCAGATGGGGCCTGTAAGACTAGTCCCCAGTAAAAACCCTGGGCATTGAGAATCTGAGATTTTCTGGCAGACATTTCCTTTTCTGCAGGCATGAGGCCCATCCTGTGTGGCTCCACTGGGAGAAGACGCTTGGAAGCTTGTACTCGGTTTCCTCTGCACTTCGCCCCGTGTGCCTTTTCCTTGTGCCAATTGAGCAGAGTCCTTTCACTGTAATAAATTACAGTAGGGAGTGTGACTCTACGCTGGGTCCTGTAAGTCCTCCTCGAAGATCATTAAGCCCGAAGGTGGCCTTCAGCACCCCTAACACGCACAAGGAATAATCATGACTGATATGCAAATTAATAACCATAACAAGATTCCACTTCACATCTATTAGAATGGCTATCATCCAACATTGTCACAGAGGATGTGAATAAAGTTGAGCCCTTGTACGTTGCCAGCAGGAATATAAGGTGGGACAGTCATTTTATTTCTTTTCTTTTTTGAGTTGGAGTCTCACTCTATTGCCCAGGCTGGAGTGCAGTGACATGCTCACAGCCACTGCAGCCTCGACCTGCTGGGCTCCAGCGATCCTTCA
>CAUYQG010238695.1:0-13770 GCA_963574415.1 Tarsius wallacei | reverse complement strand
TGCCTGGGCAACTTGGCGAGTCCTCATCTCTACAATAAATCAAAAAATTAGCCGGGCGTGGTAGCGCGCGCCTGTAGTTCCAGCTACTTGGAAGGCTGAGGCAGAAGGATCGCCGGAGCCCAGCAGGTCGAGGCTGCGGTGGCCGGGAGCGGCCTCTGCACTCCAGTCTGGGTGACAGAGTGATACTCAAACTCAAAAAAAAAAAAAAAAAAGCAAGTTGTCAAATGTGTGGGATACATATCACCATTCTCCTGTCCCACATCAGTGTTTTTGATATTCCTTCCCAAGGAACTCTCCTAACTGGTTCTTGCTACCACATGGAAAGCCACTAACCACTGTCTGTTTGTTTGTATCTAGGCATTTTATTGACAGTCAGCTGGCCAAGGTACAGGGCTGGGTTCACCCAAAAAAATAGGAGAGCTTTGAGCAGCAGAGATCTGATCACAGAATGAGTCTTCTCCTTGAGTGATAGTGTTGATGTCTTTGTGTCACCTCAAGTGACATTACTTTTTGGCACAAAGCAATTAGTCAAAGAGGAGAGAGAGCCCTTCACATGTCCTCTGAATGAGCTCTCACAGGTGAGAGAGTGGGTGAGTTAATAGAAATGACAGAATGATTATTATAGGCAGGTGGGATACATTGCCCAAACAAGAAATATCAGATTGTGAAAAGGAGTAGGATTTCTAAAAGAGGTGATCTGCATGAAACTAAGGCTACTGGTAACTTCATATAAAAACTTAATTAGCTCTGAACATGCTATCTGGATGATTGACCATACACATCTCTTTCAATATAATAAAGTAATCAACAGAAAAGCATGTTCATATGATAAATCCTACATTGAATACCCAGAGAAAAATTTGCTTGATCCAGTACTAGAGTCCAGTATTTAACTATTAATCTATTGGAGCTTTAGCATTTTCTTTAGCTTTCCTTTTGGTTCTACGGTATCTTGTTTTTATATCAGACCTTCTTTCCTTATGCCTTTTTTCTTTGTGCATCTTTTGATGCTGCAGAGCCAAACAGCTCTGCACACAAATAAAAGTCTCAGATCCTGAGGATTCTCAAAACCTAACAACTGGCTAGAGAAGGAGAAAGAAATGTGTTTCATCCTTTCAAGCCTGGTGGGCCATACTCTGTCCTAACAGAAATGTTCATGTCCAGAGGCCCTGGCCACCATTCTCAAATTAAAAGAATAGGCCCTTAGAGGTTAGCCTTTTCAATCTCCCACATTTTATAGATGAGGAAACTAAAGACCAGAGAGGTGTAAATGCTAGTTACATAACTAGTTAGTGGCTGAGCTAGTGTTAGAATCTGCTGTTTGATTAACACATAGCTATGGGTTAAGTTGTCCCCTCACAAAAAAGAGATATGTTGAAGTCTCAACTCCCCAGCACCTCAGAGTGTGACCTCATTTGGCAAGAGGCTCATTGCAGATGCAATTAGTTAAGATGAGGTCATATTAGAGTCTGCTGGGCCCTTAATCCACTAAGACTAGTGTCTTTATAAGAAGACAGCCATGTAAAGACACAGGTATAAAGGAGAACACCATGTGAAAATGGAAGCAGGGCTTGAAGTTATGGAGCTTCATAAACCAAGATACATTAAAGATTAAGGTCAAACAACAGAAGCTAAGAAAAGGCAAGGAAGAACTGCCCTGCAGGTTCGAGAGGGAAATTGGACCTGCCAATACCTTAATCACAAATTTCCAGCCTCCTGAACCGCGAGATGTCTACCTTCTTTTGTTTCAAGCCACCTGCTTTGAAGTACTTTGTTATGACATCCTTAAGAAATTAATATAAACAACTTCAGAAAATATCCATTCTTACCACCTCACCCATACTGAGTCCTAGGGGGAAAAGTCAAAAAACATACTAAGGAGCTGCTTCCAAGTAGAGTCATCTGAGGTTTTATAACATCAGAAGTTGAAGAAACACTACTCTATGTCTTCAAATATTGTTTCCATGATTGCATACTCACTCCCTAAGTTCACAAACCTGGAAGTACAAAGAGAAACTTTTGTTTGTCTCTTTGTCTTCCCAGTTTTACCAAGAAAATAAAAATAAAATAATAAATAAATAAATAAATAAAATATATAGTATGTATTAAGATGCATAATGTGATGTATTAATATACATTGTGAAATTACTAGCACCATGAAGCTAATTACATGTTCATCATCTCACATACTTGCCTGTGTGTGTGTGTGTTGAGACCATTTAAGATATACTTTCTTTGCAATTTTCAAGAGTACCATACATTATTATTATCTGTAGTCACCATGCTGTAGAAGAGATCTCCGGAACATATTCATCTTGTCTGAGGGTTTGTAACCTTTGACCAAACCTTCCATACTCTCACACACCACACAATCCCTGGCAACCATCTTTCTACTCTCTGCTTCTGTGAATTCAACATTTTTAGATTCAACACGTAAGTGAGTTCATGCAGCATTTGTCATTCTGTGCCTGGATTACACGTACACCATATTTTTATCTTCTTTATCCATTCATGTCGATGGATGGACAGGTTATTTTTATCTTGGCTACGGTGAATAATTCTACAATGAACATGGGAATGCAAATATCTATTTAACATACTGATTTCCTTTTCTTTGGATATATATCAGAAGTGGGATTGCTGAGTTATATGGTAGTCAGTTTTTCGCTTTTGAAGAACTTCAAACTATCTTTTATAATGGCTGCACCAATTTGCATTCCTAATAATAGTGTACAAAGGTTCTCTTTTTTCCACATCCATGCCAATACTTATTATTTATTATCTTTTTTTATAATGGTCATTCTAACAGGTATGAGATGAGATCTCATTGTGGTTTTGATTTATATTTTCTTGATTACTGGTGATGTTGAACACCTTTCCATAATATGTGTTGGCAATTTGTATCTTTGCAGAAAATCCTTTGGAAAAAGACCTCCAATCAGGTCCTTTTCTCATTTTGAAATTGAGTTATTTGGATTCTTGCTATAAATCTGTATGAATTCCTTATATATTTTTTATATCAACCCCATGTCACATATATAGTTTTTAATGATTTTTTAAAATTGTAGAGTCATGAGGTATATGTGTTTTATAGCTTCAGGTCTTACATTTAAGTCGTTAGTCTATTTTGAGTTGATTTTTGTATATGATGTGAGATAAGGATTCAATTTCATTACTCTATGTGTAGATGTCCAGTTTTCCTAATAACATGTACTGAAGAGATTGACTTTTTCCCATTATGTGTTCTTGGTGTCTTTGTCAAAAATTAATTAACTGGCTGGGCATGGTGGCAGCATTCTGGGAGACTGAGGTGGGAAGATTGCTTGAGTCCAGGAGTTTGAGACCAGCCTAGGCAACATAATGAGACTTTGTGCCTACAAAAAAAAAATCAAAAAATTAGCTGGGTATGGTGGTACACACCTGTAGTTTCAACTCAAGAGGCTAAAGCAGAAGGATCATCTGAGTCCACGAGGTCAAAGCTGCAGTGAACCGTGATCTGTGCCACTGCACTTCAGTCTGGTAACAGAGTGAGACATCCAACAAAATAATAATAAAAATAATAACAATAATAAATAACCATAAATGTGTATATTTATTACTAGGATCTTTAGTACAAAATTTTGGGGGGAAAAAGTACTAAATTTTATCAGATGCTTTTTTGCATCTATTAAGATAATCATATGACTTTTACCTTTTATTCTGTTAATGTGGTGTGTCATTTTGGTTGATTTTTAAAACTATCCTTGTATCATAGGGATAAATCTCACTGCATCATGATATATGATCATTTTAATGTGCAGTTGAATTTAGTTTGGTACTCTTTTGTTGAGGACTTTTGCCTCTATATTCTTCTTGCATATTGTCCTGTAATTTTCTTGTTGTGTCTTCATCTGTCTTGTTACTATAATAATGCAAGCCTTACAAAATAAGTTAGGAAATGTTTTCTCTCCTTCAATATTTTAGTTGAGTTTCAGAATGATTAGAGTTTAAATGTTTGATTGAATTCATCAGTGAAACTATCAGGTCCTGGACTTTCCTATGATGAGAGGTTTTTGACTATTGATTCAATCTTATTACTCAATATTAGTCTCTTAAGTTTTTTTTATTTCTTTATGATTCAATCTGAGTAGGCTGTATGTTTCTAGGAATGTATTCATTTCTTCTAGGCTTTCCAATTTGCTGGCATATAATTGTTCATAGTAGTATAGTATCTTTTTTTCTCTTTTAATTTTTTTATTTTAAAGATGTGGAGTACAGTTCAGGGTTGGGTATACAAATGTCCATTATACAGGCACCCTTGTTGATGAGGCGTGCCCCCTCTCCCCTGGCAGATTCCCACTACTGCCAATTCCACCTCCCCCAACCCACAGCAGTTTCCTGCTACTGCCAATTCTTTTCTTATAGTATTACAGTAATTGTTCAAGGTCCGTTTATGAGTAAGAACGTGTGATACTCAGTTCTTTGTTTCTGTGATATACCACTCCGTATTATAGACTCTAAGTCCATCCAGGTTGCTGTGAAGTTCATGATTTTGTCTTTCTTTATGGCTGCATAATATTCCATCATGTATATATATGTACCATATTTTTTTATCCAGTCCTTTTTTGATGGGCAGCACATTTGGTTCCTTGTTCTTGCTACTGTGAACAATACTGCAATAAACATTCGTGTGCAGGTATCTTTTTTATAGAGTGATTTGAGTTCTTCTGGGTATATTCCCAGTAGGGGGATTGCAGGGTCATATGTAAGGTCAATTTTTAGATCTTTTAGGAATTGCCACACTGTTTTCCACAGAGGTTGTAGTCACCATGTTACACTAGTTTACACTCCCACCAACAGTGTAGAAGTGTTTCCTTTTCACCACATCCACTCCAGTATATGTTGTTTTTTGAGTTATTGATGATGGTCATCTTAACTGGAGTTAGGTGGTATCTCAGTGTAGTTTTAATATGCATTTCTTTGATGACTAGTGAGGCTGAGCATTTTTTCATGTATCTGTTGGCTGTTCACATGTCTTCTTTTGAGAAGTGTCTATTCAAATCTTTTGCCCACTTTTTAATGGGACTGTTTGTTTTTTTTTCTTTTTGGCACATTTGAGTTCCTTGTATATCTTAGATGTTAGGCCTTTGTCAGAAACACAGTTGGCAAATATTTTTTCCCAGTCTGTGGGCTGTCTCCCTGTTCTCTTAATGGTTTCTTTGGCTTTACAGAAGCTTGTCAGTTTGATGAGGTCCCTATCTTATCCCTTATGGCATGGGCACTGGGGTTTTGATCAGGAAATGGTTGGCAGTTCCAATTTCTATAAGGGCGTCTACTGAATTTTCTAAGATTCTTATAGTTTGAGGTTTTACATTTAGGTCTTTGATCCATTTAGAGTTGATTTTTGTGTATGGTGATAGGTAGGAGTCTTGTTTTAATCTTTTGTATGTGGTCAGCCAGTTTTCCCAGCACGATTTTATCATTAGATGTGGAAAAAGCTTTTGATGAAATCCAGCACCCCCTCTTGATAAAAACCCTCGAACATCTAGGTACAGTTGAAACATACCTCAAAATAATGAGCACCATCTACAAGAAACCCACAGCCAGCATACTGTTAATGAAAGGTGGTACCTATTGAAACCTAGAAAAAACTTAGCTTATTCTTAGTTTAGTCTTTTTTGCCTCAGCATAGCCATTAGAAAGCCTTCAGACATTCTACTGCAGAACACGCAGCAGCCTATCCCATCCCACCTGGGCAAATCTCCATCAGATGCAAGACCAGGGTAGCCCAACCTTTCAATTCATGGTTTAGCATAATAATCTCTAGGAAACTCTTAGGTTCCTTGTCAAGGCTGAAGAACAAAGATTACCCTTTGACTGGCCAAAGTCATAAAAGTGATAATTAGAACCAACTTTGGTCAAGGAGTTTGTGAGTTGCAAATGTCTGAGTTTGTAAATTGCAAATGTCTAACAAGTCTCTTGCAGAAAAAACCCCTCCAGGCCCAAACTCCTCAAGTTAACCTAATAAGCCCTTTGTGACCTATGTGACACAGATAAACCCCACCATGGCAGCAATCATGTAACTAACCCACCCATCTGCCTGCTGTCCATCACCTGACGTCAGTACCTGCACTTGCCTGCCACTTTGTAATAACCTGGAGCAGACCACCACCCAATCACCTTAATGATCTCCCCCCATCTAGGGGAATGGTTAAAAGGACTCAACCACAAGCAGCCAGAGGCCATTGCCTTGGTAGACTCTGGTATGGCCATGTGCTCTTTGAGCTATGGCTGTCTCCACATTTCCTGACTTTGGCCCACTCCCCTACCTTGGGGAGGTAAATCTTCTCTTTCCCTTCTCTTTCTTTCTCTAATTTACTTTTAAATAAAATTTTCTTTCTTTGCTTCTTTGTGTTGCAATTATTTGTATTACTCGGATCTCTAGGTTACCAGTACTGCTCCCCTCACCTCTCCATCCACCCTCACCCTATCTGTACACTAACAGCTAAACAGACAGAAGTTGGGCCCATTTCCCCTGAAAACTGGAATAAGAAAAGGATGCCCACTCTCAATCCTTCTTTTCAACATAGGTTTGGAAGTTCTAGCTAGAGCAATTAGACAAGAGAAGGAGATTGGGGGTATCCAAATAGGAAAAAAGGAAGGCAAGTTATCCCTCTTTGCAGAAGACATGATGCTATACTTTGAAAACCCAAGAGAATCTGTCAAAAAACTCCTTGCACTGATAAAGGATTTTGGAAAGGTCTCTATATTAAAAAAATGTGCAAAATATAGTCACATATCTATACACCAACAATAAACAAACAGAAACTCAAATATAAAGCGCAATCCCATTCACAATTGCAGCAAAAAAATCACATACCTTGGCCCCTTCCTAACCAGAGATGTGAAAGACTTTTACAATGAAAACTACATAATACTGCTCAAAGAAATCAAAGATGACACAAACAAATGGAAAAATATTCCATGCTCACAGACTGGAAGAGTCAACATTGTTAAGATGTCCATCTTACCCAAGGCAATCTACAGATTTAACACAACACCCATTAAATTACCAGCAGCATTCTTCTCAGACCTGGAAACGACAATACAGGAATTCATATGGAAACATAAAAGGGAGGTATCACATGCTCAGACTTAAACTTTATTATAAAGCTATAATAATCAAAACAGTCTGGCATTGGTACAAGAACAGGTATATAGACCAATGGAACAGGATAGAGATTCCAGAAACAAAACCTCAATTTCTCAACCAATTCATCTTCACAAAGACTCCACCACCAACCACTGGGGAGAGGAGAACCTATTCGGTAAAAAGTGCTGGGAAAAAAGTAGTGTCTTTTAATGTTAGTTTTTGTTTGTTTGTTTGTTTGCATTTTGCTGTAAGTTGTATCATATCTCCTTTTTAAAGTTCTGAATTTTCTTTCTTTTTTTAGTTAGTCCAGCTAAAATTTGTAAACATTATTTTCTCAAAAAACCATCTCACTTTCATTGACTTTTCAATTTTTTGTTCTTTATTCCATTTACTTCTACTCTGCTATTTATTACTTTCTTCTAGCTTGGAGTTTAGTTTTTTCCTGTTTTTCCAGTATCTTGAGTTGTAAAGTTAGGTTGTTCATTTGAAATCTTTTTTAATGTCAGTATTTGTCACTATAAATTTCTCTCCTAGTCTTGCTTTTCTGCATCTCATAAGTTTTGGTGTGCTATTTTTCCATATTTTTTGTCTCAAGATTTTTCTCTTGCTTTTTTTATGAGTCAATGGTGGCTCAGAAGCCTTGTTTCTTTAATGTTCATATACTTGCAAATTTTTCAATTTTATTTCTATTGTTGATTTCTAGTTACATATCATTATAAATGGAAAAGATAATTAATATAATTTTAATATACTAAAGTGTGTTAAGTCTTGTTTTGTGGCATAATACATCATCTATCCTGAAAATGTTCCATGTACACTTGAGAATAATGTATATTCTGCTGTTGAATGGTATATTTTGTATGCGCTTATTAGGTCCATTTGTCTAAAGTGTAGTTCAAGTCCAATGTTTTCTTACCGATTTTCTGTTTATAGTGATGCATTAAAGTTCACTGCTATTATTGGATTGCTGTCTATTTCTCCCTTAAGTTTTGTTAATATTTGCTTTATGTGTGCTCCAATGTGGGGTGCATATAGATTTATAATTGTTATATGCTCTTGATGAATTGACTCCTTTATCATTATGTAATGATCTTTTTCTTTTTTACAGTTTTTAACTTAAAGTCTATTTTGTCTGATATCAGTATAAGCATCCCTGCACTCTTTTGGTAACCATTTTTGTGAATTACCTTTTTTCATCTCTTCACCTTAAATCTATGGCTTTACTTCTAAAGTGAGTTTCTTCTAAGCAGCATATGGTAGAATCTTTTTATAAAACTTATACAGTCACTTTATGACTTTTGATAGAATAATTTAATCCATTTGCATTTAAAGAAATTAATCATACGTAAGGACTCCCATTGCCATCTTATTCATTGTTTTCTGATTGTTTTGTAGAGCCTGTGTTCATTTCTTACTTTTTTTACATCTTCCTTTGTGATTTGATGATTTTTGGGTGCTATACTTTGATTTCTATTTCTTTATATTTTGTGTATCTATAACAGTTTTTTTTTTACTTTGTGATTACCATGAGGCTTATATAAACATCTTATATTCATAGCATAAATATTCTACTTTGGCAACTAAACTTCAATTGCAGTATAAAATTGAAGATAGTTTAAAAATTCTACACTATCTCCTCCTCCCCCATATTTTATGTTTCTGATGCCATGGTTTACATTCATATTGTGTATCCATGAGCAAATTATTGTAGTTATATTTATTCTTTAAGGTTTTTAACTGTATGCTACAATTAAAAATAATTTAACCATTACCATTACAGTATTACAGTATTTTGAAATTGACTAAATTCTTACCGTTACACTAAGTTTTATATTTTTATCTGTATTCAAGTTCTTATTTGGTGCCATTTGCTTCAACTTGAAGAATTCCCCTTAGCAATTCTTGTCAGGTAGGTTTAGTAATAATAAACTCCCTTAGCTTTTGTTTGTCTCAGAAAGTCTTTATCTGTCCTTCATTTCTAAAGCACAATTTTGCTGAATATAGTATTTTTGTTTGACAGTTTGTTTCATTCAACACTGAATTCAGCATTTCATTTTCCTAAACTATCAAGTTTCTGCTGAGAATTACTGATAGTTTGTTGCCATTTATGTGAAAAGTTGTTTTTCTCTGGCTTCAAAATCCTCTTTTTGACTTTTAAGAATTTGATAATAATGTGTCTTGGGAAAGATCTCTTTATGTCTAGTCTATTAAGTTTCTTTGGGCTCAAAAATCTGAATGTTCATTTCCTTCTACAGATTTGAGATGTTTTCTGTCATTATTACTTTGAATGAGCTTTCTGCCCCTTCTCTTTTTTGTTCCTTCTTTTTCTTTGACCCATCTGGGACTTCTGTAATGTGCACATTAGTTCATTTGATGGTGTCTAATAAGTCCCATAGTCTTTTTCATGCTTCTTCCTTTTATCTCCCTCTGGCTGAATAATATCAAATGACCTGTCTCTGATCTTGCTAATTCTTTCTTCTACTTGATTAAGTGTGCTGTTTAAGCTTTCTTGAAATTTTTTACTTCAATCATTATGTTCTTTATCTCCAAAATTTCTGTCTGGTTTTTTTTTTTTTTTATAATTTACCACTCTTTGTTGAACTTCTCATTTTATTTATATATTGTTTTCTTGGTTGTACTCTGTTATATGTCTGCATTCTGTTGTAGATTATTGGCTTTATAAAGATAATTATTATGAATTCTTTTTCTCACAGTTCATTCTTTATTTCTATAGGGTCAGTTACTACTATTTTTTTTTTGTTCCTTTGGTGTGTCACGGTGTCACTGATTATTCATGAAACTTGAGGCCTTGCATTGGTGCATATACCTTTGAAAAAGCAGACACTTCTTCCAGTCTTTGTAGACTAGCGTTGGCAGAAAAAGCTGTTTACCAATCATCCATCCAGACATTATATTATGAGTGGGCTGGCTAGTGAGGTCCACTAAATGGTCTAGTGCCTAGATACACATGGGTGTATTACTGAAACTGAGTCCATGGAAGAGGTCCTGCAGCATGAGTCCATAGTGTCTATCCTGAAATCTGGGCTCATGGGAGTTAATCTGGTGCTAGAGTATGTTTGGGACCTGGATCTGCAGGAGCCAGCCTGGAGCCTGGGGCCAGGGAAAATGGACAGGCTTTGTATGAGATCTTGGACCTGAATTGGTATGTGGAAGCAGACTAGAGTCTGGATTCACAGTGGCCATTTGGGGCCATCGGGTCTGGTGCTGAGGTGGGCTTGTAGCTTTGGGTTGCAGAGGCAGGCCTGTAGCCTGAGTTCATAAAAGTGAACCTGGTTTCTGAGTTCAAGGGTACCAGGCTAGTACCTAGGGCTTTAGGGGCCACTGAAGCTTGAGACTCTGGGCCTGGCCTAACACTGGGGCCTGAGTTTACAGAAGTGAACCTGGGCTCTGGGTTTAAGGGTACCAGGCCAATGCCTGGGGCTGTAAAGGTAATCTTAAGCTCTGGTTCCAAAAGTTCTGGCTTGGAGTTTCAGTTCATAGGTGCCAACCTGGAGCCTGGGGATACAGGGGACATCCTGACACTGGATTTACTTGTGCAACAATGGGTACTTTTTTATTTTTCCTATGTGCTACACTTTAAGTTACTTCAGGACTAATGGAGTCAGGGTCACTACCCTATTTCCTGTCAAGAAAAGGAAAATATTCTTGATGCCAAAACATCTTTCCTACAGTTGTGTGATAGTTAATCATCAGAAAGTAAGTATATGAAGTAAATCATTGAACTTTCCAGTCTTCTTAAATACAAATCAACCTGGCAAAGAACATGCACATTATCCCTAACATCTCTGTGTAAATGAATCACTGTGATGTTCTCAGATCAGAGAAATACACACGATTGGGCAACTCTGAAGAGAAGGCAACATGGTGTGGTGAGAAGAGCATAAACTTTGAACCTATAAAAATTCCAAATAGAATCATGGTTCTGCTGTGTGCCCTTGGGAAAGCAATATTACTCTGAGTTTCATTATATTTAAATAAGCCTATTAATACTCACCTTTCTGAATTCATACAGTAATTATAGGTCATGTATTTAAACCATGCAGCCCATTTAGATGTACAACAATTTTTAATGTGAATAATTTTTTAATTAAATTCCAGTCCTGGATAAAAAAAAAATGTGGTACATACACACAATAGAATATTACACAGCCATAAAGAAGAACAAAATCATGAACTTCACAGCAACCTGGATGGACTTAGAGTCTATAATACTAAGTGATCTTTCGCAGAAGCAAAGAATTGAGTATCATATGTTCTCACCCATAAGTGGACCTTGAACAATTATCGTATTACTATAAGAAAAGGATTGGCAGTAGTGGGAAACTGTCGGGAGGGAGGCTGGGAAGTGGGATTGGCAGTAGTGGGAATCTATCTGGGGAAGGGAGAGGCACACCTCATCAACAAGGGTACCTGCATAATGATCATTTGTATACCTAACCCTGAATTGTACTCCACATCTTTAAAAGAAAAAAATTAAAAGTTTAAAAATAATAATAAATACATTCCAGTCCTTGAGAGAGATCTTGATGGAAAACTTAACTATGTCTCATTGATTCTTCACCCTCTTCCAGAACCACGAAACAACAAATAGGAGTTTTCATTTAGCTCTGGGTTTATCTTCCTGGAAGGGTATTCAATCATGAGGCCATTAGGCTAAATCCCTGGGCAGTGTTTGGTACGTAGTAAAAGTAGTCAGAAATAATTTGTTAAATGTTGAGTGTGTGCTAAATGATTAATTTTCCTTAGGATTCACAAACAAAGCATCATTTAGCATGAACAAGCTCAAGATCATTGTCCTAAAACACTGACTACTTTTGCTTTTAAGGAGCACCTAATATAAACTTTACCTAAAATTACCTAGACTCAATTCTGGCATTGTACCGGAGCTTTCTAAATAGCATTAAACTGGAACTTTTCAAAACCAATGTTGCATTAACAACACTGTGATTTTAGTCATATTTTTTAAATGACTAGATGTCCTTTGTATATAGAACACTAGGGAGAGAATATAGAAAGCATATAAAATATGCCTGGATTTTGTCTTGCCCCAAATTTGCATCCATATACTTCCAAATACTCATTTCCCTTCAGTTTTTAAGTCTGAAGTTGTCAAAGAGGGCACAATGCACAAAAACGTGACAGTGGGCAACATCGAATGGGATAATATCTTAGTCTGTGGGTTTTATTTTTCTTCGTTCTCTATGAACTCTTCGTGTCCCAACGCAGCCTTAAGATGTGCATCATTCACTGTACGCATCCTATTTTATCACAGTTATGTCATTTTCCTGGGCTTAACATTCCCATCACCATTATTTGAGGACTATGACAGACAAAAAAAAAACCCTGATGTGGAAAGGCAAGAGCATTCTTAATGTGGTTTTCAGCAAGAACAGTTTTAAATTCCTATGGCTTGACTGCCATCTAGAGAACACTAGAGATACCGAAATTGACCAAGTTAAACAAGTATCTTTATGGGTTTACTTTTTTCTAACCCTTTCACAAAAGTCCTAAGGAAAGGTATTTTAAACAAGAACTATAGAAAGTACTTAAACCATCTTCAAAGGGTGGTATTTGAAGGGTGCTGTTATTATTGATTTCACAAAACAATATTCAAAATTACATTCGGTTTCTAGGAAGAAATGATACTATAAGTGATAGCAATCTGCTTGCCTTTTAATCTATTTTATAAATTCCTCATGAAAATATATATTAATATCAAGGTTCTGTCATTATATCCGCATATTTGCAAAGCTGTAATTAAAACTGGGGAGTTGTTCCCTTTAAATTCTCCAGATTGTTTGTGGTTTATTTCCCCCAGCATATGAAGTTCATCTTAAAACAGATTTCTGAACCTCTCTATGCTGTTCTTGTTATATTAATACTGATATATAGACCAAAAAAATATTCTCCGGCTTTATACAATGTCCTTTTAGCAATTTTATCATGCAATGGCTTCAAAAAAAGAAAAAACAACATGATGAGACAAGGAATTTAAAATATGATTTTGTTCAGAAAATCACCCTCAAGTTTTCTTTGTAAATAGGTATCAAATATGTTGATTTTCTGCTAGCTTCTGCTACCAAGAAATCTAAGAGTTGGTTGGTGGAGTTCATTATCTTTTACATCACCCCAGGAATTTTCTGTTGCTCAAGTGTCAAGGACTAAAAACTTGAGCTTATTAAAACTCTGTCATTTCCACAATAAGATTTTGTTCATCACAATTTGCAAATAATTATGATGAAAATGTTAAATTCAGAAAATGGGCAAAACTGAGATATAGTAGGATGAATAAAGAGAACCGTTAATTAACATCGTAAGACTGTGCATTGGGACAAAGCGGAAAGGGGTTTGAAGAATCAATGGAAGCCGGGCTCGGTGGCTCAGCCTGTTATCACGCGTCTTGGGAGGCTGAGGTGAGTGGATTGCCTGAGCCCGCGGGTTCGAGACCCGCCTGGGCAACTTGGCGAGACCTCATCTCTACAATAAATCAAAAAATTAGCCGGGCGTGGTAGCGCGCGCCTGTAGTTCCAGCTCCGTGGAAGGCTGAGGCGAAAGGATCGCCGGATCCCAGCAGGTCGAGGCTGCGGTGGCCAGGAGCGACCACAGCAGTCCAGTCT
>CAUYQG010238692.1:0-14617 GCA_963574415.1 Tarsius wallacei | reverse complement strand
AGCACGTGCCTTGGGCTGGGCCACATTCCTAAGGGCCCAGCACTACTTTGGACTGGGCTGCATTCCTTTAAACTGGTTTGGGCTATAATTAAGAACTTTTTATAACTTTGATAGAGTTAGCACAATATACAAAGGAGTTAGGATTAACTTTAGTCATTAAATGCATAAGTTTTAAAAGTTATTGATCATTAGAATATTATGATATTGGAATTATTGTATTGCTCTTGAGGAATATTAACCAAGCATGAGGAACAGTAAAATAATTTTGGGATTGCCCTCCCTCATGCTTGAGGAAGCACCTGGTGGGTGGGAGACGCTCCCCACCCACCTCGCCTTGTGTTCATGTAAATGTCCTGTGATTTAATTGAGATTGCCCTTCCTCATGCTTGAGGAAGCCCCTGGTGGGTGGGGGACGCCTCCCATCCACCTCGCCTTGTGTTCATGTAAATGTCTTGTGATTTAATTGGAATTGTCCTTCCTCATACTGGAGGGTGGGGAATGCCCCCCACGCACCTCGTCTTGTGTTCATGTAAGTGTCTTGTGATTTAATTGGAATTGTCCTTCCTCATACCGGAGGGTAGGGGATGCCCCTCATCCACCCGGCTTTGTGTTCACTTGAAAGTCTTGTGATTTAGCCTGTGAAAATTTAGGATAAAAGGAACATGGAAACCTCCATTAAATGGCTTCTGCTCAATCCGTTTAAACAGTGGTCCATTCTCTTTCTTTCTTTCTCTTTCTTTCTCTCTATATCTATCTCTTCTGCAGAATTGGCTCCTGCACTAGACAGGAGTCCAGTGTAGCGGCTCCTGCACTAGACAGGAGTCTAATCTCTTTGTTCCCCAGGAATAATCGCCGATGCCACCACACCTTCCAGAGATACTCTAAATCTCTATGCGGGGGCTGGTCCCCTGCATCTGGCGCCCCAAACGTGGGACCCTGGAGAGGTAAGTCTTTTCTCATTTTTGCGTGGCTAGGATCTTACCTTGGGTGCTGCAGACTCCTCTGTAGAGACAGGCAGAGCAAGGATGGGTGAGTAAGTTTTTGTAAAGCCAGAAGCCCTGATCAAAATCATGGACCAGAGCTAATTTAGGAATGTAAAATGTTCATCGGTATCTCAAAGAATACTCTTTCTAAGCGGGGAACTAAAGTCTCCTCTAGTGATTTAGCTTGATTTTTGCATTTCGTCCAGGAAACACCTGGTCTAAGGTGGGCTGTATTACACCCACCATGGTCCCCATAAAGTTCCCTCTGATACTTTTGCCTTGTGGAATTTAATCAAAAATGCTCTAAATCCACAGCATGATTATGAGAAATTTCCTTCCAAAAAGGCCACTATGATGATGAGGGAACTTTCCTTTTCGCCACCACACCTTCCAGGGACACTCTAAATCTCTCCACAGGGGCTGGGCCCCCGCAGAGTTCAGCTTCAGTGAATTTTTTTTGGAGACTCTTTTAACGCATTTGCCCATTTCATGATGAGTGATGTACATGAACAAGCTGCCCACAACGCACTGAGTGTTCAGCAGTTTTTGACCAAAAATGGCATGACTCCCTGAACCCCACCTTCCCTATTCACCTGATCCTCCCCAAGCAACTTTTTTGTTTGTTTGTTTGTTTCCCTGGTTGAAAAAGTCCTCAAAAGGAAACGTTTTGCCACTGTGGAACAGGTGAAACAAAAAACAGCAGAAACACTAAAAGGGATCAAAATTGATGCGTTCCAAAGCTGTTTTGAACAGTGGAAATAGCGTCTCGAGAGGTATATTGCATCAAACGGAGAGTACCTTGAAGGTGACTGAAGTTTAAACATGTAAGAACAAATATACACTTTCTTATCAATAAATTCTGGGGTTTTTTGGGGGGGGTCCCCTCCATACATACAAAGAAACTGGGGCACAGAGAAATTTGAGGTTAAACTCAAGGTCACAATGCAGTCAGAAAGCAAAAGTACTGATATTCAAGCACATTTGTTTCTTCTCCCAATTCAAAACCCGTACTCTTTCCAGCTTACCTCTCCCATCCATCCTGACGGTGTCTCCTCAGCCACTATCCTGTGTCTTGAAGCCAGGGTGGAGTTGGGGTGGGCAGGAAGCAAGAAAACTCAGGCCAGGCTAGGAGAATGAGTTTCTAGTCATCTGATGATTCAGTACTAATTGTCACACAGAACTGTCCTTGTAAATGTGGGAAGTGGGGGGGACACACTTTCCAAACCAGTGTCCTGAGAAATTCAAAATAGCCTCTCTCCCTAGGGACAGAGTTAGCCTTTGTATTGCAAGGCTCCAAGGGGTCCCAGAGGAGGCACTCATCCCTTTATGGGATGCTGAGCGAGATGTTGATGTGCAGAGTTTATTTTTGTCAAGGAGAGGACAGGGGAGAAGAAAGCGAGAGGGTCATAGGAAGACTAATAAGGCAGGATTTCTCAGAGGGAAGAGAATGCTTTGAACTCTTGTGGCCTCCTACAGTACCAGGCAGGCATCCTTATACAGTAACTTTTGTTGGTGTAAGAAGAACATGAAAGCAGAGATAACTGCCATGGAACCCAGGACTGTGGGGTGGAGGGAGGCACCCAGGGTACCCGCGCAGGTGGGCTTGCAGTGAGGCTCAGCTTGAATCCGTCCATTCACCAGACATGGATGCTGCATGTACCCAACATTTATTTGCATACTATTATGAACCATGTTACTGTAATCATATCACTATGCAGGGCATGATTACACCTACTTTAGCCATTTTTTAAAACAGAGCTTTAGAAAGATAAAGTGCCACCGGGTATGGTGGCTCAAGCCTGTAATCCCAGCACTTTGGGAGACCGAGGCGAGAGGATTGCCTGAGCTCAGGGGTTCGAGACCAGCCTGAGCAACTTGATGCGACCTAGTCTCTACAATAAATTTAAAAAATAAGCAGGGCATGGTGGTACATACTTGTAGTTCCACCTTCTTGGGAGGCTAAGGCAGAAGATCACCTGAGCCCAGCAGGTCGAGGCTGCAGTGACGGTGAGTGTGCCACTGCACTCCGGCCTGAGCAACAGAGTGAGACTGACTCAAAAAAAAAAAAGTGAAAGTACCACAGTCATGTATTTAGTAAATGTCAAGGTTGTGATTCAAACCAGTTCTATCTGGCTTCTATCTGGCTCTAAATCCAACATCTCTCCACCACTTAGGGCCCTGACCTCAAGGAGATCTCACTCTAGTGGGGACTCAGACTCATAAATGGACCAGCATCCCACTGTGTGATAAGTGGGGGGGGCAATAAAGTAGAGTGGTTCAGAGCATGGACTTTGAACTTGGACAGACCTAGAGGCACCACCCAGCTCTGTAGCCTTCTAGCTGTGATGGTTTGCTATTTAAACTCTCTGAGCTGGGCGCTGTGGCCTGTAATCCCAGCACTTTGGGAAGTGGGGGCGAGAGGATTGCCTGAGCCCAGGGGTTCAAGACCAGCCTGGGCAACTTGGCGAGACCTTGTCTCTACAATAAATCAAAAATTTTTGATTAATAATTAGCGGGGCATGGTGGTGCGTGCCTGAAGTTCTAAATACTTGGAGGGCTGAGGCGGAAGGATTGCCTGAGCCCACATGTCAAGGTTACAGTAGCCATGAACGTGCCGCCGTGCTCCTGCCTAGGCAACAGAGTGAGACTCCAACTTAAAACAAACAAACAAAAACAAAAAAAACTCTCTGGGTTTTCTTATCTCTAACATGTGGACATCAAGGCCTCCTACTTCATAAGGTTGGGTGAGGATTCAACAAGCTACAAAGATCACTTAGCCTGGTGCCTGGCATACAGTAGCAGCTTGATAAGTGGGAGCTGCTGCATCACCACTGAAATAGGCATGTGCAGAGGGGGCATATAAGAGAGAAATATTGAACCCAAAGCCAGATCCAGCAGTAAGCATTTCTGGGCAGTTAGAGTCTCAGTGGAAGCACATCCCCTATGTGGGTGTCCGTGGAGATACAAAAACACCTAAGACAAAAGGAAACCATTGCTCTTTCTTCCTCCTCCTCCTAGCTGGTAAGAGGGGACTCCAGGAACCTAAGCCTAACCCAGGGCCCAGAGCTGAGCAGTAGGAAGGATGGAGTAAGGTTTCTCACCAAGAAGACCCTCTTGATATACCCTCAGGCCCAGGTGCACTGGGGTTATGTTCTCCTCTCCGTTCCTAGCTGTGTGGACTTGGGAAGGAACCTAACCACTCCGAGATTTAGTTTCTTCATCTTTAAATCGTGAAAGGTAATGTCTATCTCATTAGTACAGGAAGTCACGTATACAAATCACCTGGCAGAGCGCTTGGCACACAGGAAGTGCTGGAGAGACGCCAGGTGTGTTAGCTGCCCCGCTTCATCCTCTAAGCAAGCGCTGATCTCCCCGTCACTGAAATCTTCCCAGTGAGGTAGAGTCCTACAGCAGCCTCCACACCTATGTGTGCACATGTGCACAAACATACATACACACACAGACAGAGACGGAGACAGAAAGACAGTAGGAAGAATCGAGTTTAAAATTATCTCAGCAGATTTTTAAGTTCTGCAAGGCACTGGAAAAGTTAGAGCTCTAAAAAAGATATCTACTTAAGACCAGACCACCTCTACCTTGGGTCTCACAGCCAGCACAGCAAGAAGCATGCTATGTAGAATCTCTACGTTGTCCCCTTCCGCCATTCAAGCCCCACCCCAGTCCCCCAGAAGAACACTCTTCCTTGTGGTTCTAGACACTGTCCGATTTGGATAGTTCTGAAAAGTGTTTCTGCCTTGGCCAGTTGAAGCACTTCCTGTGCAGGTTTCCTTTCTCAACACTGGGAGAGTCTGCGTTCCCCAATAAGCATGCGCTGGCCAGAGCCTGAGCAGGGGAGGAGGTCAGGAAGAGGGTTCAAGGTATCAGACAAAAGGGGAGACAGGAGGCAACTTAATCAGCCAGGAACCATCCAGCCGCCTGAATAAAAAAAGCCTTCCCACGCTCACCTAACATCAATGGGGCCCCTCCTGCCAGTTGCAGGGGCTGGTTAGGAAGTGGGTTTGTGTTGGCCCAGCATGTTTCCACCTGTTTCCTTGCCTTTGAGCCAGTCATTATATTCCCCATCTTCCAGATGAAGACACTAAGTCTAGAAGGGAAATCACTTGACCTCGACCACATAAATAGTGAGAAACACACCACCATCACCTCAGATCTCCTGGTTTCTATCCCAGGGCTCTTGTACAAGGATGTTTTCCTTATAATGTTACAACAAAATAATAATGATAACAATAATACTATCACAAGGGCCTGGCACAAATTAAGAGCTAAATACATGTCGCTTAGGACTGTTAACTATCATATTAGTCTTGACAATAATCCAGGGAGGAAAGTATTGTTATCTCTATTTGTGGATGAGGAAACTGAGACATAGAGGGTTAGGGGTCAACAAAATGGCCCATGGCTGTTCTTATAAATAAATTTTTATCAGTACACAGCAATGCTCATCCATCTAGGTATTGTCTATGGCTGCTTTTACACTACAACAACAGAGGTAAGTAGTTGCAACAGAGATTAAATGCCTAAATAGCCTCAAATTTGGGAGACAGAGCTTTACAGAGGTATTGAGGTCATCAGGGTGGACTTTAATTCAATTTGACTGGTGTCCATATAAAAAGGGGGAATTTGAACATATACCCATACAGACAATGTGAAGACACAGGGAGAAGACGGCCACCAACTAGCCAAGGAGAGAGGCCTCAGAAGGAACCAGCCCTGCCAACACCTTGATCTTGAACTTCTAGCCTCCAGAACTGTGAAGAAATATGTTTCTGTTGTCTAAGCCACCCAGTCTACAATACTTGGCTACAACAGCCCTAACAAACCGATACCATTACCTTCTTAATGCCAGACACTGTTCTAGATGTTAGGGAAAGAGTACGAGGCCTGGCACATTGGTACTCAATAAATGGTAGATATCATCCTCCACTATTATCATCATCTAGGCATTTTGCTTGTTTTGAACCATTGAATTTTCACAGTACTCTTTTATTTCCCATATTACAGAAGAGGCATTTGAAGCCCAGAAAGGATGTGTACTTACCCAAGATCACATAGACAAAAGGGAAGAATGGCCAGGTGAGGTGGCTCATACCTGTAATCCCAGCACTTTGGGAGACCAAAGCAAGAGGATTGCTTGAGCCCAGGAGTTCTTGATAAGCCTGGGAAACATAGCAAGACCTCATCTCTACAGACAAATCTGGCAGTTTCTTTCACCCATGCCAGCTCTGGCATACCCTCCTTTCTCTTCCCCTTCTCTTTCTGATAAATTTTGTCTAAAAACTTTGAAAAAAAATTAAGAAGTTAGCTGAGTGTGGTGCACACCTGTAGTCCCAGCAACTCGGAAGGTTGAGGCAGAAGGATCACCTAAACCCAGGAGGTTGAGGCTGCAGTGAGCCAAAATTATGCCACTGCATTCCAGCCTGGACAAAAGAGTTAGACTCCAAATTAAAAAAAAAAAAAAAGAGGGGAGAATAAGACCCAATCCAGTCTTCAGGAGGGCTGGGCATACTGGACAGCAAACAAATGTCCAGCAAGGAGCTGGTAGAGGCCACTGTTGACAGCCACTGCCCCACTGACTGACTTTGATGAAGACTTGCCATGCAGCAGACCAGTGGACAGGACCTATGTGGTGTGCCCTATGCTTGAGTTGCCACCAACAACACCCAGCCGCGCCCTCCCAATGATGGTTTTGGTGACATAAAGTCCACTGGATTTTGAATTACCAGCTTACCCAGGTAAGGCTCTGGGTACCTCTGAGTGTCATTATCACCCTCACTGCCCATTTCCTGCCTCTGTTCCCTTCTCCAACCTCACCAAGGACTCAGGCTGCTAAAGGATCTGGTGAGGTCATCTGGGAAGGTCATTATCCCCATGCCAGACCCAGAGAGGACTCAACACACCATTTCTTATTCTGTTTCTCACATCCCAGAGGTTCCTTTTTAGTAACCCTGAGAAAAAGAGCCAGGAGGTAAAATCCCCAATGCACTCAGAGGACAGGAGCCGGGGACATGAAACATTTAGTCCCACAACAAATATTTATTAAGCACCTACTATACTAGAGATAGAGCACTGAACAAGACAGCTGTGGCTCCCACCTTCCTGGGGCTCACCATCCAATGGGAGAGAGAGGAGATTAAATAAGTAATTACAGATGTGATGCATATAACCCAACAGGAAGCTTAAAGAGCAAGTGAGCCTAAAACAGAGGCCTCGCCCTAGTGTGAGGGAGAGGAGAATAAGGAAAGACGTCTCTAAAGATATGTCCTTTAGGCCAGACATGGTGGCTCCTTCCTGTAAACCCAGCACTTTGGGAAATTGAGGCAGGAGGATTGCTTGAGACCAGAAGTTCGAGACCAGCCTGGGTAACATAGTGAGGCCTCGTCTATACTAAAAATATAATAATAATAATAAACCAGGTATGGTGGCGCACCTGCAGCCCCAGCTACTCGGGAGGCTAAGGCGGAAGGATCACCTGAGCTTAGGAGGTTGAGGCTGCAAGGAATCGTGGTCAGTGCCACTGCACTCCAGCCTGGGTAACAGAGTGAGATCCTGACTCCGAAAAAAAAAAATGTCATTTAGAAGGGAAGGAGGATTAAAATTTGGCTAGCAAAAGAAGAGGGACATCTGGGAAGTGGGCTTGCTCCTATTCTCACTAACAAGTAACAGTGTGACTTCAGGCAGTTTCTTTCCCCTCTCAGGATTTCTACTTTCCCATTCACACAGTATGTGAGTGGCCTGGGCCTTGTTAAACTTCCTTCAAGCTCTAAAAGCCTATAGCATCTTTGACATCTCATTCAGGCAAAAGAAAAATTGCTCCCACCTCTCTTTCACATCCTAGAAAAGTGCACATCAAGCTATTTGAAATTTAAATTGGGAGCATCTCTGTCCTTGGTGAGACCCTGAGCTCAGAGGTCAGAGATGGAGTCGTATCCAACGTGTGGGTCTCCATGGCCCAGAACAGAGCCCAACACACCGTGGGGACTCAGGCAGAGCGTGCTGAGTGGAAGGGAAATTGGAACTGAGGTGAGGCAGCCACAGCCACCACCTTACACCTACACTAACACACACACACACTCTTGCATGCATGTGAGCACAAGCACACTTTTCTGCTTCCTCGAGGAAATGCTTTCTCTTTCTGCCAGTCCCCTTCGGTGAATATCCATCTGCTTCTATGACACCTGCCCATGGACCTAAAGCTCTTGAATGGCTAATTCCGCACTCCTGGACCTGGAGACATACTCCCCAGATGACACCATTTCAATGGCTGGTGGGCATCACACACACATACCTGCGAGGTGCAGGCTCTGTGGCTAGCTGGGAATGCCTTGCTCAGTAACTCTATGTTCCTAGCAGGGTGCAGGGAAAGGGTCCAAGGAGGGCAGAGGTAATTGCTCAACTTGAACAAGACCCCTCCTCACAACAGGCTAGCCATGTGACCCAGCAGAGATGAGGAATGGAGATCCCTCTCACCTCAGTCCTCTTGGTCTATATCTTTTAAAAGACTTTGATTTACACAATGTAAAGTCAGAGGCATTACAAGGCACCAGAATGAGAATCAAGGCAATATAATGACTATTAAGCCCCCTTCCGATGTTATCCCCTGGTGTTGTGAGCACAGCCCTATGGGACATGAATTACCATCTCCACAGTCACAGATAAGAAAGAGGAACTGACATTTATGGAGCACCGAGGAACTGACATTTATGGAGCACCAATCATGCGTTCAGTGCTGTGCCATTTTATATTTACTCTTCACCCCAAAGTGCCAAGTAGAGATTATTAGCCCCATGTTAAAGAAAAACAAAAAATGAAAGCAGGCTTAGAGAAGAAAAATGACTTGCCCGAGATCCTGAGAAATAAGTAATCCTAATCACAAAGCTGAGATTCATTCCAAAGTCCATGGCCTTCATTCATTTAAAATATATGGCCGAGTGTGATGGATGGCATATGCCTGTAATTCCAGCTACTTGGAAGGCTGAGGCAGAAGGATCACCGGAGCCCAGCAGGTTGAGGCTGCGGTGGCCGTGAGCGTGCCACTGCACTCCAGCCTGGGCAACAGAGATTCTGACTAAAAAAAAAAAAAAAAAACAAACAGCTAGGCTCAGTGGCTCAGCCTATAATCCCAGCACTTTGGGAGGCCGAGGAAAGAGGTTTGCCTGAGCCCGGGGTTTCAAGACCAGCCTGGTAAGACCTCATCTCTACAGTAAAAAACTAGCCAGGCGTGGTGCTATGATTCTGTAGTTCCAGTTACTTGGAAGGCTGAAGTGGAAGGATCATCGGAGCCCAATAGGCCGACACTGGGATGGCCATGAGTGTGCCACTGCACTCCAGCCTGGGCAACGGAGTGAGACTCCAACTCAACTATATATATATATATATAGTACCTAGTATGCAATAGCTGCTCCTATTCCCGTTCTACCTCATGACTTCGATAACCCTGAAAGCTCCAGGTGCAGAAAAGGGAAGAGCAAGGGAGGGCTGAAGGGGCAGGCACATCTCCTCCATTCCTATTCCAGGTCCCTCAGGCCAAAGCCTGTCTGAACCAGGTAAAGAACGAATTCCAAACTGGAAATGAGACTGCATTTTAAAGGACGAACTGGCCAGGAAAACATTCCAAACTGCCGTACAGGCATGTTCCCCAAGAACATATGAAGGTAATGATTGGAGGAAAAATAACATGGTTTCATGCTTATATCTCACCAAGACCAACCTCTTCCATGTGCCAATTATAAAACAGGACCCCCCCTCTAACAAGAGAGGCAGGGCATGCTAGAGGGGGATGGAGCAAACGATCAAAGCTCTCCCTGAGGACGTTTGCAAGATGAACAGGCGGAGACCAGGTATGAAACTGACAGTCGGTGTGGCTGCAGTGACAAGAGAAATAGATGTGAAAAGCCTGATGGGGTAGGAGCAGGTAAGAATCAGATTGTAGAGGCCCTTGTTGTAGGTCAGGGTGGGTGAGGATTCTGGACTTTATTCCAAGGAAAAAGCCTTGGCAGGCTTTTATGCAAGGGGGTAACAATCCGATTTGCATTTATAAAACACGGTCTAGTTGTGGTGTGGAGCAGAGATTGGAGAAGAGAAAATGCCAACTCAGGAAGCTTAGGAAGAAATCCAAGAGATGATGGTGGCTTGGACCAGTGACAGGGAAGACAGGAGAGGGGACGTGTGGGAAGGATTTCAAGGAGCTCAGCAGTCATCCGCGGTGAAAGCTTCGTCATCTATAATTTCTCCAGAGGAAATTCAGGACTTCAGGACGAATCTGTGTCACTTTCGATCCAAAGATATGCTTGACTCAGTGATGCTGGAGGCTTTGGAATGTGTAGACAGGAGGGAAAGGAAATGGTTCAATGACTGGGTGAAGAGTGGCGTCTGGCACAGGCAAGATCGAGTGATAAATGTATAAAAATGTAAAGCAAAACACACTGCAAAGCTTGCCTAGCTAGGACTGATGTGTAGCGGCTACAGCACAGTTTCCATGGCCCAACAGACCTGGCTTTCATCCTCACTTGCCCACCACCAGCTGAGGAAGCCGCTTGACCACCACGAGCCTAGATTTTTCACCTATAAAGAGGATCTAATAGGGCCTCTTCTGCCGGGCGCAGTGGCTCACGTCTATAATCCCAGCACTTTGGGAGGCTGAGGCGAGAGGACTGTCTGAACCTAGGGGTTCAAGACCATCCTGGGCAACATGGCAAGACTTTGTCTCTACAATAAGTAAAAAAAATTAGCCGGGTGTGATGGTGTACGCCTGTAGTTCCAGCTACTTGGAAGGCTGAGGCGGAAGGATTGCCTGAGTCTAGCAGGTCAAGGCTGCAGTGGCTGCGAACGTGCCACTGCACTCCAACCTGGGCGACAGAGTGAGACTCCAGCTCAAAAATAATAATAACAACAATAAGGCCTCTTCTCACAAATCTTTCAGGGGCCAAGGAAAGTGAAATAAAATACTGGCAAATCACCAAGCAGGGTCCCTTTACTTAGGCAGCAGAAATGAAAAGGTACTCAGAGGATCCCTGAAAGATACTCACAAGTTAGAAAGGAAGGGAACTGATGATTGACTGGATGTGGGGTGAGGAAGGGTAGAGGCCAGAATGGTGTCCGATTTCTACTTGAGCACATGAGTAGATAGATGGTAAGATGTGGGAATCCTCCCACAAGTACCCCGGCCTGACTCATACCAGTTAACCCCATGCGTAGGAAGGTGACTAATATTCCAGTCCTCCCTTCCTCATTGCCAAGAATTTTCCTAGAAGCCCTAGCTCCTGTAAAAATAAAAATAAAGAAAACAGGCTGAACATGGTGGCTCACGCCTATCATCCCGGCACTTTGGGAGGCCGAGGTGAGAGGATTGCCTAAGCCCACAGGTTCAAGACCAGCCTGGGCAATTTGGTGAGAGCTCATCCGTACAATAAATCAAAAATTAGCAGGTGTGGTGGTGCACGCCTGTAGTTCCAGCTATTTGGAAGGCTGAGGCCAAAGGATCTCCTGAACCCAGCAGATCAAGGCTGCCATGGCCGGGAGCGTGCTGCTACACTCTAGCTTGAACAAGAGTGAGACTCCAACTCAAAAAAAAAAAAAGGAGAACCAATACTAACCAAGCATCTACTAAGTACCAGCTGAGGACTTCACATTCATTATGTCATTTAAGTCTCACAGCTACCTGGAAGGATGCAAGTACTATCATCCCATTTTGCAAGTGAGGAAACTGAGGCCTGGAGAGGTGAAGTAACGAGTTCACCCAAGTCCTCTTGGCAAATAATTTTGGCAGATCCTGGTCTCAACCTAGTGCCTGATTCTGGCCCACCTGAGCAGGGAGCTGTGACCCACCTGTGTAGCCCATATCGCAGGCACCTTTGCTGGGAACCACCCAGGCCCAGCTGCTGCCAACTCCCACACACCGGGCGGTCCAAGCCAGTTCTGTCAGATGACTGATTTAGTGGAGAGGCTCAGTCAGGAACAGCCAGGCGCCTGAGTGGATTTGCGACCCCACAACCAGGTGTTCCTGCTGCCTGTTGACAGCACCTGGATTACGTGTGGCAGGAAGAGGCCCCGGCCATTTGACACCACATTGCAGCACCAGCCTACTTTGGCTCTCGGGGATCTCAGGTTCTCAGAAGTTCATGATCCTTGAAGGCCTCGCTCCTCAACGGGGTGTCCATGGGTGAGCAGCGTCACGTGGGCGCCACCTGGGAGCTCGTTAGAAACACAGACTGGCCGGGTGTGGTGGCTCATGCCTATAATCCCAGCACTTTGGGAAGCTGAGGTGAGAGGATTGCCTGAGCCCACAGGTTCCAGACCAGCCTGGGCAACTTAGCGAGACCTCATCTCTACAATAGATCAAAAAAAAAGAAAAGAAAAGAAAAGAAAGAAAGAAACACAGAACCTCAGGCTCCAAGCAGGACCTTCTGGGTGAGCCTCTGCATTGGAACAAGACCTCCAGGCAGGTACAGTACATGGTGACATATTCGAAAGGATCCCGGCCCACACATCCAGAGACCTAGGTAAGTGTCCCACTCAGTCACTAAAAGGCTCTGTGACCTTGGAAAAGTCCTTTTTCCTCTCTGATCCTCAGTTTTCTTATCTGTAAAATGAGAGTGCTTAGACCAGATACTCTCTAAAATGGGTCAGAAAGCACTCAGATTCTCTGGTAGAAGGAACAAGCAGCAAACTCCAGACATATTTAATTAAGTAAATAATTAAGTCCACACATTTTTACTGAGCACCGACAATGGGCCAGACATTCTAGGCTCTGTTGATAAACAAGTCCCTGCTCTGATGGAGCTCACATTAATTATCTAGCTAGTGAAAGGGGGTTAAAATCCCACCATTAATCCCTGGCATCTGTGAGCTGTGTAACACAGTTTAACTTCATCAATATCTAGTTTTCCCATCTGTAAAACAATAACAATAATAATAGGGGCAGCTAACATTTAAGGAACACTTGCTACTGTCGGGCACTATTCTTTTTTCTTTCTTTTTTTTGAGTTGGAGTCTCACTCTTGTTGCCCAGGCTAGTGTGCAGTGGCACACTCATGGCTACCACAGCCGTGACCTGCTGAGCTTAGGCAGTAGGCCTCAGCCGTCCAAGTAGTCGGAACTACAGATGCACGCCACCACACCCAGCTGGTTTTTGTGACTTATTGTAGAGATGAGGTCTCACCAAGTTGCCCAGGCTGGTCTCGAACCCTCAAGCTCAGGCAATCCTCTTGCCTTGGCCTCCCAAAGTGCTGGGGTTACAGGTTGAGCCACAGCACTCAGCCCAAGCAATATTCTTAATGTATACAAGGATTCCCTGGGAGGCAGTATAACCTGAGTTCCAATCTTGATACCCACTCCCCACTTAAAGTTGCATGACTTGGGGGCAGTGGCTTGACCTTGCCAGCCTGGGTTCCTGTGCGGATGCCCTGATGTGTTCCCAGGCACCCTTTCAAGAATGAAGATCTTACTGCGCTCAGTGGCTGGGCATGAAGCTGCAAGACAGCCCACAGCAGTCAGCCCTCTTTGGGGAATGTCCCTGGTTCAAGAAAACTGCTTCAGCCAAGTTCCCACCAACATCCAATGTCTGGTCAACTCAGGAGCAGAAAGTCTAACCCCTCACCCCAACTCGGATCAACTGAAAGACATCCAAGCTCCAGAGTGCTCCATGTAGTCAGCTGAGGTCTCAGCTGAGACCACATCACAGCTCAACACCTCCCGGGGAGGAGTAATCCCATCAGCCACATTCTAAAGGGAGCTGCATGTGCAGAAAACTGAAGCAAGTGAGTGTGACCAGAGAAGGAAAGAAGGAAGGTCTGGCCAGGCGTGATGGCTCAGCCTGGAATCCCAGCACTTTGGGAGGCTAAAGCGAGAGGATTGCCTGAGCCCAGGGGTTCGAGACCAGCCTGGCAACCTGGTGAGACCTTGTCTCCACAATAAATCACAAAAGCTAGCCAGATGTGGTGGCACACGTCTGTACTTCCGGCTACTTGGAAGGCTGAGGTGGAAGGATCGCCGGAGCCCAGCAGGTCAACGCTGGGGTGGCCTTGAGCATGCCACGGCACTCCAGCCTGGGTGACAGAGTGAGACTCCAACTCAAAGAGAAAAAAACAGAAGGAAGGGCCAGCAGCAGGGAGACCATAAGAAAAGGCTGAAGGGGAAGGTGTGGGGGACAGGAGGCCACAGCATGCAGGCTATTGCAGCCATGGTAAAGAGTTTGTCCTTTATCCTAAAGGTCAGGGGAGGTCGCTGAAGGGTCTCAGCAGGAATGATCTGCTTACCCCTCAGAGCTGCCCTCCCAGGGCACAAAGTCTGCCCTCCCAGGGTTGACCTCACTGATGTTAGCATCTACTCTTCTTACTCCTTACTTACAGCTCCCAGGAGTCTCAATCTCTATGTCTCTCTCTGTCTCTTTCTCTCTCTGTCTCTGTCTCTCTCCCCCCTCTCTCTCTCTCTCTCTCTGTCTATCTCTCTCTGTCTCTGTCTCTCTGTCTCTTTCTTTCTCTCTCTCCTTTCCCTCTCGCTCTTTCTGTTTCTCTCTCTCCATCTCTCCCTGTCTGTCTCTCTTTCTCTCTTTGTCTCACTCTCTTTCTCTGTCTCTCTCTTTCTCTGTCTCTCTCTGTCTCTCTCTCTCTCTCTCT
>CAUYQG010238689.1:0-19350 GCA_963574415.1 Tarsius wallacei | reverse complement strand
GGGGGATGGGATTAATGGTGGTGGGTATCTATCTGAGGATGGGGAGACACCTTTTATCAACAAGGGTACCTGAACGAAATATTTTTGTATGCCTAACCCCTAACTGTACCCCACAATAACATAATAAAATAAAATAAAATAAAATAAAATAAAAATAAATAAAAATAAATAAAAAAAATAAAGACTCCTGCTGAATGTGTGTCGTGCCTATACGCAGAGGACCAATTATTGACAAAAATCAGTAACTGCCCAGATGATTCTTCCCTGTGCCCTGTGACCTCGCAGCTGCTCAACCAGAGACTTGCATGGAACACACTTCTGTGAAGCCATTTCTTCTCTGAGATTCTCACTACTATCCTGATGTCCTGCAGGCTCCTCCTGCTTTATTCCAGATGCATAATATTAGCACAGAATGTTGGAGGTCATGACAGTGTTGGGCTCCAAAAACAGTCCTGTTTATCTTTTCGGTGTCAGTCCCCCAAATGGCCGGAACCTCTGAAGAAGGAGCTGGCACCATGCCTAGCCTTTACATGATCTCAGGTCTACTTGTGTGTGGGGTGGGAATAGGGATGGGCCACTTCCACTCACTGAGGACCCTGTTATAATATTGTAGATGCAATAATATGTCAAGTTCTTCAGTAGTAACTTACTTAACTATTATTATGAATACCTCAAAGAGCTTTGTGTTGCCTTCACAAAGTTATGGAAGGGCTACTAGATACATTTATAGGATTTGTAAATTGCAGAAATGTTTACATGGGTCTCATGATGCCAAGTAGTAGCATCTCCATTGTGTCTTATCTCCAGGTGTGCTGAACATGCAAGTATAACTTCCAGACAAATTCCCTAACTCCCTTTTCTAACCAGATGACCACTCCCTATCTCCACTGTTTCTTATATTGAGTGAAAACAGAGGGTCTCAAGAAGTCTGTGTTGTAATTATCTGTTACAACATAACAACCTCAAAACGTAGTGGCTTAAATAACAATCATATTTTATTATTTCTCACAGTTTCTGTGAGTCAGGAGTTTAGGAAGGGAACAGCAGGGATGGCTTGTCTCTGCCCCATGACTTCTGGGGCCTCTGATGGAAGCCACAAAGGCAGTGTTAAGATCCTCTGAGACTCATCACTGTATCTGGTAGTGAAGCTGGCAGTTGGCTGGGGGCCCGGCTGAGGCTGTGAGCCAGTACCCTGGCATATGATCTCTTCGTGTGGCCTGAGCTTCCTCACCACATGGTGACCATCCCTAGAAAGAGAGAGAGCCATGCCGAGCTGTGTGCCTTTCCCTGCCCAGCCTTGGGGGTTACGCAGTGTCTCTTCCACGGTAATCCATTGGTTGAAACAGTTCCAGAGGTCTTTCCTGGATCAAGCAGAGGAGACATAGACCCTGCCTCTCCTTGGAGATGAATCAGGTCACACTGTAAGAGTATGCAGGATGGGAAATATATTGGTTCAGCCACCTTTGAAAAATACAATCTGCCATAGGAATTTTCTCCATAGAAACAGGCTTCCCTGGGGAAGTGGTGGATTCATTGCACACTTTAAATAGCAAAGGCACTTTCTGAATAAATACTGATATAGGATGTGCAGTGACTCCAGGCCTCTTATGGGGTAGGACAGCTCAGAAAGCCCATGGATTCAGGGAGAGCCCTTGCCAACTGGAAGGGAAGGGAACTGATGGCTGAACTCCTCTCCCAGCTATGCTTCTGGATAAGCATCTGGAGAGAACCGGGCTCAGCAAATCAAGAGCCAGTGAAAACAACACCATAAAAACAACACCCTGCATCTGACTGCACTTGACGATTTTATAAGCAGCATCCCATGTGATCCACCAGACAGTAAGCCAATATGAGATGTGGACTGTCTTTCACGGAGATTCAACAGTAAACAAGAAAGACGCATGGCCTATGTCCAATGGGTTTATGTTCTGGTCAGAAAGGATGGGCAATAAACAAAACAGAGAACAAACAAAGTGACAAATGACAAAGAACACACCAGGGTAAACAGTAATGACTAAATAAAGTATATTCACAGTATTAAAAAAAAGAACACACCAGGGAGTGATGGGCATTTTGGTAACCTTGGAACAGGTGACAGTGGGGACACACACAGTGCCCACAGCCAGCACAACTTTGTACATGGTCATCAGAATCACTGCTCCAGGAACCCCGGGGTGTGCGTCAGACACAGTTACTCACAGACTGTGGGTAAAGAAATGACGGTCCCTGGAGGGATCTTGCGATTCAGGAACATAGTGACTAGCAGTTAGGGCATGGGCAGCTCCACAGCAAGGCCAAGGTTGTATCTCTGACTCCTGGTTGCAGTCAACCCACTGCCCTCCCCAGGCTGCATGTGGCTGCAGACAGCGATGGCCTATTCAGTGCCTGGGTTGGTCGGCAGAGGTGTCCATGCAGGGTCAGATGTGATCTCTACAGTGGCCTGGATGGTGAGCTCAAAAGGCTCCTGAGAATGGAGAAATCCTCAAGAAGCCTACTGAGTAATGTGTTCTTTCCCCTTTGTTCAGCTCAGGAAATGACTTAAAACATATCTTCCTTCCTTTCTCTCTTCCTTCCTTCCTTCCTTCCTTCCTTCTTTCCTCTATCTCTTCCTTTCTTTCTTTTGAGTCAGAGTCTCACTCTGTTGCCCAAACTAGAGTTCATTGGCATGATCACCGCTCACTGTAGCCTCAACTTCCTGGGCTCAGGCGATGCTTCCACCCCTGCCTCCTGAGTAGCTGAGACTGCAGGCATGCATCACCACATCCAGATAATTTTTAAATGTTTTATAGAGACTATGTTGCCAAGGCTGGTCTCAAATTCTTGTGCTCAAGAGATCCTCCTGCCTCAGCTTCCCAAAGTGCTAGGATTACAGGCATGAGCCTGGCCCATGAAGGAAGTTTTAACACTGGAAGTTAAACTTCCTTTTCTGAGCCCAGCAGAACAAGCACTTTACAAACTGTCCCAGATGTAGAGGAAAGACATATGTGCCTGGGAGAGGGAGGGGACAGCTTCTTCCTCTAGTCTGCATTCTACTCGCCTAAATAATCCTTGCATTTGAAAACTTTGTATTTTACATAACAATAGTATACATACTTTTATTCTCTCTAATTTGGCAAATGCTTGAAAATTTATCAAATAAAAAGTAAGTAGATAAGAAAATAAATCGCTCTCCTCTCATAGTGGATTTCTTTCTCTCTTTCCCTCTCTTTCCTATAAAATGAGAATGATTGCTTCTAACTCCTCTTTTTTGTGAAATTACATTTTGGAAAAAAAATAACTTATAACTGTTTCTGCACATTGAGTTTCTCTGAAGCCAAGCATAGCATATTGAAAGGATTTGCAGTATTTGCTTCGTCTTTGATTTCTGTGGTCATTAGATAATATGAGAAGGCATGTTTCTACCTATTGCACATATATATGTGAGGTGTCAAAAAAAGACTGTGTGGTTGGTATAATTATAAGAGAGAAAAGGGCTGGGCATGGTGGCTCACACCTGTAATCCCAGCACTTTGGGAGGCTGAGGTGGGAGGATTACTTGAGCCAAGGAGTTTGAGATCAGTTGGACAACATAATGAGAACTTGTCTCCACAAAAAAAAAAAAATTTAAAATTAGCTGGGCATGGTGATGAGGCTGAGGTGGGAGGATTACTTGAGCCAAGGAGTTTGACATCAGTTGGACAACATAATGAGAACTTGTCTCCACAAAAAAAAAAAAATTTAAAATTAGCTGGGCATGGTGATGACCACCTGTAGTCCCAGCTACTTGGAAGGCTGAGATAGATGGAAGGTATCGCCTGAGTCCAGGAATTTGAGACTGTGGTGAGACATGATCATGCCACTGCACTCCAGCCTGGGTGACAGTGAAAGCCTGACTCGAAATTAAAAGAACATAAGAGAGAAAGGGATGGACCTACAAGTTGTGAGCTACCTTCTCTCTTCCAGGAGGTCTCTGACCCAAGCCACATCTCCTCACCTTCCAGGGTTCTGTTTTCCCATAAATCTGCCCAGGATCACACCAGGGATTCTTCCTTCCAGCAATGCAGAGGGGTGGGGGGGGTGGGTCAGAGTTCCAAATGTTGGAACTCTGAAATCAACAAGATCGAGTGAGACAAGAATCGGGATGAGAGATTAGAATCTTCCCTGTCTCCTAGAACAAGAAAACAGTACAATCCCTCAAGGCCTTACGACGTTTTCATGTCATTCACGGGTTTCTCACCTCTTAATTCTCTGCTCGCCCTTCCTTAGGCTAATATTTTAGACATTTTGAAAGGGAAGCTGATGAAAAGATGAGTAACGGCTTCTGGCTGTTGAGAATACTTTCACAATATTTGTGAATTTCTCAGATAACACTGCATAGTAATGTCATTTTCTTCACTGGGAAGTCAGCCGTTCTTCAGTCAACCATGACCACTTGGTCACCTGTTGAAAATTCTGTGTTTGACCTGCCCGCCTTCCCCCACAACCCATTTTCACTTTTTTCCTTTCCCCTTGTCTAGTGGAGTGACCTCTCAGGGATCTCTCTTCTCATCCTCTATCAGCAACACCAACTATCTTTTTAAAAGGCAGGAATAAAAACATCAAATGCTTGCAGTTTCATATGTTTTGGGTCCTTTCTAGTTAATAGGACTGTGAGTTCTCACTTAAAAAAAAATTTTTTTTTGAGTTGGAGTCTTGAGGCAGGGGCCCTTCTGAAAATGCAGGAGTAAGAAAAGGGAAAATAAGTTACTTCCTGCTTTTTTGTGCTACTCTTTTCACCAGTTTTCCACTTTGGTAGCCTACATGTTCAAACTTTTGGAGGAATCCAATCAGGATAGTGATCTTGTAAGCCAGTCAGCAAATAGGACATGCAAATGAAATACTTATGTAAAACCAATCAGTGTGTAACATGTAATGCTAACTTCAACCTCAAGCTACAAAATAGCCAATCAAATGAATAATGCCAAACTGTAACCTTTTAAGGGAAAAAAAGAGGTTACAATGTAAAAAAATAGTATGTAAGGCAATGAATGCCTCGGGCTCAGCCTTTGGATGGAAATCTGCTGAGCTGTGCTGGCAGGAATAAGCACTGCTTCCTGGCAAGACACCGAGGTGTCCCATCCTGTTACATTTCCACTATGTCGCCTAGGCTGGAGTGCAATGGTACGCTCACGGCCACCACAGCCTTAGCCTGGTGGGCTCAGGCAATCCTTCTATCTCAGCCTTCCAAGTAACTGAAACTACAGGCATGTGCCCTCACACCTGGCTAATTTTTCTTGATTTATTGTAGAGACAAGGTCTCATCAGGTTGCCCAGGCTGTTCTCAAACCCATGAACTGAGGCAGTCCTCTCACCTTGGCCTCTCAAAGTGTTGGGATTATAGGCATGAGTTATCGTGCCCGGACATTTAAAAAAATGTTTATTCATTTTAACTTTATTCTTAGTGCTTTCTGCATTCTCCAAGTTTTTCTTTATTTTTCTTTTGAGTTGGAGTCTCTGTCCCGCAGACTGGAATGCAGTGGCATACTCCTGGCCACCGCAGCCTCGACCTGCTGGGCTCCAGTGATCCTTCTGCCTCAGCCTTCCAAGTAGCCGGAACTACAGGCATGCGCTACCCCACCTGGCTAATTTTTTATTTTATTGTAGAGACAAGGTCTCGCCAAGCTGCCCAGGTGGATCTTGAACCCTCAGGCTCAGGCAATCCACTTGCCTCGACCTCCCAATGTGCTGGGATTACAGGCTGAGCCACAAAGCCCAGCCTCCAAGTTTTCCTTTAATGAACATGCCCTACCTTATGCTCAAACAGAAGAACAATACATCTATGTTTTGTTGTTGTATTTTATTTTTAAGTTGGACTCTCACTCTGTCACCCAGGCTGGAGTGCAGTGGCAGACTTACGGCCACCCCAGTGTCAACCTGCTGGGCTCTGGCGATCCTTCCACCTCAGCCTTCCAAGTAGTCAGAACTACAGGTGCACACTACCATGCCTGGCTAATTTTTGATTTATTGTAGAGACAAGGTCTCACCAAGTTGCCAGGGCTGGTCTCGAACCCATGGACTCCCAAAGTGCTGGGACTGCAGGTTGAGCCACTGAAACCAGCCTACAACTATGTTTTAAAGCCAGTGTTGCTACTCCTCAGCTTAGGATCCCTCACTGCTCTCCACTGCTGTAGCATGAAACCCAAACTCATTGGTTGGGCTGCTCCATCCTCCTAATCTTGCCTTTGTCACTTCTTCGCTGACCTCTGTCCCTTCCACTCCTCATCCTCCTTCCCACTGTCCCCCACTCTGTCACCCACACCCACCATTGCCCTGACACCACTGTGCCCTCCAAGTGTTTCTGCTCCTGCTGGGGTTGGCCTGTCTCCCTTCCTTGCTTTCTTTAGGAGATATTTCAAGGCCAACCCCTGCTGGCTCCCCAGGGGGCTCCCCTGCTTCTCCAGGGCTCTGGGAGGCTTCACCCACCCTCTTCCTAAAGCAGTCCACAGCTCAGGAAGTAGTGTCTTCTCCGAGCTGTTCTTTACCAGACTGGAAGTGCCCTGAGAATAGGCTTCATGTCGTTACTTCTACGGGTTTTGGGGGTTTTTTGTGGTTTTTTTTGTTGTTGTTATTGTTGTTTTGGTCTTTGGTGTTCTTAGTTCTCAGCAAAGTTACTCCTTACATGCTTTCCTGAGTTTCAAGATGCCGGCACAGCTGTCATATATCACTGCAGTATTTTTTATTTCCTACAAAAAGCCACTTAGAAATGAAACTCCAGCATCATACATACAGAGGACTTTCTAAAACACAAAGACTTTCTTGTGAAGCAGGTCACCCTGCTCTGCCTGTGCCAGATTCCCGCTCTGCCTGGAATGCCCTTCCTCCTTGTCCCCTGGCAAACTCCTGGTCATCCTTCAGGACCTGGCTGAGATGCCCATTCTGCCTTCCCCAGCAGCCCAGAGAGCTAGTGATTGCCCTCTGGGCCTTCCCTCGGTGGGTGGTATTGTTTGCACGTCTGTTTTCCCCATAGTCTCCTGAGGATTCTGATGGGCCCCTAGAGGTGCTCACTTAGTACTTGTGGAAGAGATGAATTTCACACTTTATAATCTACATGCTAGGGGCCACGTGAAGATGAATCAGGGTAGTTTAAGGATGGGCAGATGGGGGACCCCAGGAGAGCTTCACGTTGGGGCACCCGGCTGGGGTAAGTGGGATCCACCCCCCAGGCTCTATCCTCCAGGGTTCCCTGGGGCAGGGCTGCCTGCTGGAGCATGCCCCAGATCCTGACGGAGTCAGTCGAGCATCCACACAGCCCTGGCCTGCGGTTCTTCCCACACACAGCCCCAGAGCCTCTATTATTTTTGAATTCTCCTTCCCATAGTGTGTCCGGTGTTTTGCCAGTCCTGAGACCAGAGAGCTGCTGAGATTCACCCTTGAGGAATGTGGAGAGACTCTTGTTCCAACACAGCTTCGCTTAATCATACCCTCTACAAATTCAGGGAGCTCATTTGGGTCCAATGCAGTTTTTCCTTTTCATACTATTGCAGCTTTCTCCAAACAAGCTCTAGGGAAGACTGCAGCATCAGCAATTTGACAATTTGGAACTGAAATCAGGAGTCTAGAGTCTGGGATTTCATGTCTCCTCTGATTGAAAAAATAAAAATTCTTTGAAGTGCATAAATCTGTGCTTGGCAGTGTTTTCATCTGACATTGTTTCATTGTTCACAGACCAAGCTAAAGCAAGAAAAGTTATTCTTCCACCCTCCACCGTCAAGGTTCTCTGCCCTCTCAGTGTGTCACACATCCAGGACAAGTGTAACTTCTGGAAAGTGGTGTCAGCCTCTAGCATTCAGGGCACAGAAGACAATCCTCTGCCCCCTCTTCAGCTTCCTAACCAGCCTGTTCCTAATAAGCGACATGCCCCATGGTACTCAGCACTAAACACCTGGCGATGCGTGAAATGCCTTCTGAAGTGTCGGCAATGGGAACTGGGTCAGGATTGGGGCAGGTAGCTGTCACCTGTCACTTTGGCATCCATTATGTATATCTCCCTTTCTCCTTCTGGGGCTCAGCATAGGGTCAGAGGTATTTTACATTTCAGCAGGGAGGACTGCTCTGTCCTCAGGGAGACATAAGTGCCATGCCTGTCCCGTGGCTTCTGCCTTCCTGTCATGGCAGTGACAATGACAGCCAGCTGACACCTTGGCTCTGCATTGAGTTAGACACCCAGTGACTGCTGGGTTCCTCAGCTGTATCCTAGAACAGTAGAAGGAAGTGCCATGTGGAGTTTGGCAGATGTAGGGGGCACCTGAGTATGTCGAAGGGCTGCTTTATCCCACAGGAGATAAACACAATATCTGATCTCTCAAGAGAATGATGCAACTGGTCCTTCTCTTATGCACGTCCTCACCTGCACTGTGGGGACTGCATAGGGGTACCTGAGTGACTGGACCTTGCACTACTTTGAAACTGGAAAGGCAGACATTTTGAGACCTTAAAAGTTGTTTTCGTTTTTACTTTCTGAGGTAGAGATTAGAGTATCTTCTAACAACCCCTTCGTCCCAGAGGGACTGACTGCTGACCCATTGCCCTGAAGAAACCCTGAATGTGGCAAAATTACCCAAATAGTGATGCTTCAGGCAGAGACACTGTGTCCAGTCATTAAACTGGGCATTGTACTAAGATTATTTCTCCCTAAGATTGGACGACCCTGTGCCTGGACATTCTTGTTCTCTTGTTCATGTCCAAGCTCTTACTCATGGGAATTCGGGACTGAAGAGAGGGCAGCAGGGACACCTGGCTGGTCCTCTCCTCCCTTGACCCTGGAAGAAGGAAAACAAAAAAGAACAGGAGCATCATGGCACACACCCTGGGTTGGCCACAGGGTGTCCTCTGTGAGGTGTTTCCAAGGCTGAACAGTAGGACTGAGGGACGGAGGATGGCGTATTCTAGATCTTCTCGCTTTGGTGTGTTTAAAGGACTGTGAAGTCCTATTCAGGCTGTGGAGATTACACCCTGGGTGGGAGGGGAATCCCAGTGTTAGTCATGGGGAAAAGGTCAGCCCTGGGGCAGGATGTCTGGGAAGCAAAGACCTTCCTTGCCTTAGGTGAAATGGGGTGGGGAAAAGGCTGACTGTGAGCCAGCAGCTGTGGGTGTGGGCGGGGTTCCGGCCGGGAACTCGCTGGGAGAGCACCCCTGGGGTCAGGTTGCAGCCTGTGAGTGGACCCTAAGAGCAGATCTTTTGGGAGCAGTTATAGGTTACTTTGTGAACTGTGCTTTCCTAAACCCAAAATGGCATTTTGGACAGAGTTTCCTCTCGCTTACATGTGGGGAGATATGGGCACCAGCGTGGGAGTGGCCCTAGGATCCCTGCAGCTGAAGCAGCATCAGACAGCAGTGAAGAGCCATGCAATATAGTGGGAAAAGTTAGGAATTCATTCTGGCAGTGCAGGGCAGTAGGCGGTTTGTGAAGTGGCCCCAATGATCTCACCCTGGTATTCACACCCTTGTGTAATATCTTCCCCTTGATTTGCTCTCAACAAAGAGAATGTGGCAGAGGTGATGGGATGTCACTTCAGTGATTAGGATATATAAGGTTTTGACTTCTGTCTTGCCAGCAGACTCTCTTGCTTTCTCTAATGGATTTCAAGAAGCAATTTTGGAGCGGCCTAGTTGTTAAGGAACCAAATCCTACCAGCAACCACTTGAGCTTGGGTGTGGACCCTTACCCAAGAGGCCTTTCCATGATCCCGGTCCTGTGAAAAATCCTGAAACCAAGGCCCCAACTAAGTCATGCGTAAGTTCCTGACTCATAGCAACTGTGAACTAGTAAATGCGTGTTTTAAACCACTCAGTTGCAATTATTTGTTATGCAGCAACAGACAACTAATACAAATAGAATATTAAAATAGGCTGAAAAATATCTGGACAAACATTATTGGGGGTGCTATTATGATATTACTAGGGTACTAGGGGACTTTTACTGTGAAAACATGACATAATGGGAAATGCAATTTATTTTGTAGTTACAGGTTGATAAGGCTACAAAGGGCTGTTTGAAAAGTTGCTAGTGAATTCTTTAGTTCTCAACTGTTTCTCTCACCCTTTGCTTAGAAGCCCTCACTCTTCCCAAGTCTCGTTCCCAATGCCTCACGCCTGGGCACTGTTTTCCTGACTTCCCCTTAGAATCAATGGCGGTTAGACCACGTGCCCGTCTTTAATTTTTGCTTATGCAAAATGAGTTGACTCCATTGGCTGCTCTCATTTTGAAACCGGTTCAACTTCCCTATAGAATTAATGGTTACAGTTTTTGTTTTGTTTTGTTTTGTTTTGAGTTGGAGTCTCACTCTATTACCCAGACTGGAGTGCAATGGCCACTCCTGGCCACCACAGCCTCGACCTACTGGGCTCCAGCGATCCTTCCGCCTCAGCCTTCCAAGTAGCTGTAATTACAGGCATGCGCTACCACACCCAGCTAATTTTTTAATTTATTGTAGAGATGAGGTCTCACCAAGTTGCCCAGGCGGGTCCCGAACCCACGGGCTCAGGCAATCCACTCACCTCAGCCTCCCAAGGCGCGAGATTACAGGCTGAGCCACCGAGCCCGGCAGTTTTGTTTTTTTAAATAAACATAGAAATTGACCTTCCTGACCTTAAAGTTTGAAACTTACCTTTATCTTTTCTGAATTCTTTCCTCAGGAAATTAACCCTCAGTCCCATAGTATCAAGGAGTTGAAACTCACTAGATCACGGCATCCCAACAATGAGAGGCCAGACCCTTCCTGGTCACTAACTCTTCTTCCTTGCCCCTCCCCAATTTCTGTTTACAAACTCCTCTTCCTCACTCTTTCCCAATTCCTATTTTCTACTTTCCTTTCCCACTATATAAACCTCTGACTTCAATGGGAGGAGGAGGCAGATTTGAGATAATCTCCTGTTCTCCTCGGCTGATAGCACTCAAACATAAAGTCTTCTTCCCTGGCAATACTCTGGTCTCAGTGATTGGCTTGCACGATGAGCAATGAGACCTCAACCAAACCCCTGACATTTTGGTAACAATTGCGATTCATGATCAGATGCTGCTCCTACTTCCCTATGACCACTCAGGCCTAGGTCTGGGTTTGGGAACATCATATCCCAAGTAGAACCAGGACCTCAGAATCCTCATATATCTAGAAGGGAGATTAGACATGGTATGCATCTGTTCAAGAAGGATTTAGAGTAATGAATGCATAATCAGTCCAATGCGAGTTAGTACCAGGAGCAAAGGATGATATTCAAGGGACTATCAAGCAACTTTTAAAACTGAAGCCTTTGGAGAACAGCCATGCCCCGTATAGCCTGCTTGTTGGGATAGAAAGACTCAAGAGAGAACATGGACTAGAACACAGGCCAGCCCATTCTGGCAACATTCCTTTGGCCCGTGCTCCTGGGACCAGACAGAGGTGGCCTCTGATGTCTGTTCACAAATGGTGGCAATTCTAGGCAAGGCTCACCACCACAAGAGTCTAGAGAAAGTCCAGGGGAGCTTTGTCACCCAGGAAGTTGCTACCACCTACCACTCTGTATGTTTGAAGTGAGACATATTATCCTTAATTCTTCCCCAGCCTTCCAACTTTAATTTCTCAGATATGGTAAATGATACACAACCTTTTAAGTTGCCTTCCTGGTGTTGCAAATTCTGCTGACATACTTTCAAGATTTGAGGAAAGCTGGAAAACATTTCTACAATGAACAAAATGCTGTGTTTAGGGAATTACTCACATTTTGTTATCAAAGTATTGTTTCTGCTTAATTTGCTTTATGTCAAAATGTTTGAATTAAGCTTATTTTAAACATAAACTATTGGGAAGTCTTTACTAATACACTAGCCATTTGAAAGACCTCTTCATTCTGAAAGACAAAAAAAAATCTAAACTAAACTAAAGAAAGATGAAAGGATCCATGTATGTGGCCACTTTCTCATGCCTGACCTTCACACAAATGATCCTAGACAAAGGTTATATCCGGCAATGAGGCCTACAGAGTAAACAATCTCTTGCAAGGTTTTGCACATGGCCTTCTTGGTCCTGGAAAGTTGGTTGTTTTCTCATACCAAGAGAGGGAGGGCTAACTGGGTAAACCCAGGGGTCTGGTTAACAAAGCAGGGTGGTAGTGATGCCACAGCCTCAGCTTGGGTGTTGGACCAGATAACTCCCAACTGTTTTAGCCTGATAAATTTAGTCACCACATCCTGTTCGCCTACCATTGTTGGAGAGGTGAGTCTGGGAGATCAGAGCAGGGGCTAGAGTGTGGGTGTGCTCCTCTGAGGCAACATGAAAGTTAAGATTGAGGGAAAAAGCAAAACTGAACTGTGTGTGTTCATATGTCCAAATTCCTTTCCTTGGCAGTGAATCTCCAGGGGTCTAGCCCTGGCCTGGGTTCTGGCAGCTGGCCTAGCATGGAGGAGGGATGGGGCTGCAGATGCAGGAGCCAAAAATCAACATCAGAATCAAACAGTCAGAATAGGAAGAATAGAGAGAGATTGAGCAGTAAGGATAACAAAGTTCTGCAGCAATGAGTTTCCAACATGAGCAAGGGCAAGAGATTATGGAAGACAGGAGAGAAGGTAGAAGCCCAGGAGATGCTGAGGTTCAGGGACCTCTGCAGGAACCCGAGATTTTATCTCTGGGTGGTGAAGGCACATGAGAGCAGACACAACACAGGAAAATCAGGGTTTCCAAGCTAGGAATGGAATTTAGAGAGTTGCCAAGACAGAAGGGGAGAAGAGGTTGGTGTCAGAGCCATGATCTAGAGTTAGCAAGATAAGATCAAGTTTAAATAAGGACCAGTAGTGGGTGAGATGGGCAGGGGGTGAAGGGAAAGTCTTGACCTTGTCCTGGAAGCCATTATAGTTTCTCCTTGCATTACTAAATCAACTAGCACATGACTTATAAGCAAATAGATGAGTATATTACTGATAGGGTCAGGGCTAGAAAGAACACTATATGCCTAACATAGACAGTCATTGCAAAACCAACAGTGGGAAAGTGTCAATGGTTCATGACAATTTCATGCTCATGGTAAGAAAAAGAAACACAAACCATAAGGCCCTCAGACACTTGGTCTGCTCCCCCCCCCCCATTTGTTCACAAATAATAGTGTCTTAGTTTTTTCTTTCTGTTGCTAAAACAGCATATCATAGAGTATGTAATTTATAAGGAAAGATGCTTATTTAGCTCATGGTACTGGAAGCTGGGAAGTCCAAGAACATGGCACTGGCATTTGGTGAGGGCCTTCCTGCTGCATCATAACATGGTGAAAGGCATCATTTGGCGAGAGGGCAAGGTGTACATGTCAACTCATGTCTCTCCTTTTCTTCTAATAAAGTCACTAGTCCCATCAGTCCTCTGATGATCTTACCTAACCCAAATTACCTTCTAAATGCCCTACCTCCAAAAGCATCAACATATGAATTTAGGGATTAAGCTTTCAACATGTAATATGTAGTGGTCACATTGAAAACATAGCAGATAGCATCTTCCTGGGGGAGACGGTCTGTCTTTGAAGACTGCAAGGTAGAGATGGAATTTCATTCTCTGGTTTGGGGCTCCAGGCTGAGTCTTGCAGAGAGAGAAGCCAGGCTCTGAATGAGGAACCTTGTGGACAATTTCTCAAAGCCTGTTCAGTGTCTGTCAGTTTTGCTGAGTTCTGGGGATGCTATAGATGCTAGAAGGAAATGAGCTGAGGAGTAAGGATGTGAACCTATGGCCTAGAGTACTTGTGTTGCTTTGCTGAATTGTACCTGTTTTCAGGTTTTGCTACTTTGAGTTATTTTGTTGCTAGAATTTTTTTTTACTTTCTTCTCTTTTCTTTCCTTTTTTTTTTTTGGCCAATAAGAAAATATGTGTTTCACATTTCTCTTGAATATCATTCTCTTCTTTCCACTAGAGGCAGAAGGATGGGTCTGCTTTTGTGGGGCCTGAAGCTTAGAGTGGTTCACTTTAAGAAAACGAGTATTACAATTTTCACATAAAATTAGGTACCAAAGTGGAAATATTAATTTAGAAGGAGAAAAGAATATATTACATCACAAAATCTGAAAAAAGTTACACTGTTTTTATTAATTAGCTACCTCACTCTATAATACCTTTTCCCCAACATTTTTGGCTGCATATTCTGATTTTTTTTTCTGATAGTAACAATTTAATAATATTTTCTATAGAGAAAATCAAAAGAGGCTTCACTCCTTCCTTGGGCATGGTTGTCTTGTCATGAATAGTTAAGAAAAGTTTCTGTTAGCTTTCCAATTCACTTTTGATGATGTTGTGTGAAGTTTTAGGATCATTACCAAACTTGCAAAAATCTCTACCAAGCTCCCCTCCCATAGGAGCTGTTAGAGACACATTCACTTTTTGTAGTGCTGCTGCAAGTTTGTACCCTCCAAAATGTGTTCTGATAAATTCTATTTTGCATGAAATAGAATCAAAGAAGAACTTTTTTGGGGGGGGGAACAAGATCTTGCTCTGTTGCCCAGGCTGGAGAGCAGTGGTGTGATCATGCTTGAACTCCTGGGCTTGAGCTATCTTCCCACCTCAGCTTCACAAGTAGCTGGGACTAAAGGTACATACCACCACACACCAACCAAGTTTTAAAACTTTGGGTTTTTTTTTTTTTGAGTTGGAGTCTCACTTTGTTGTCCAGGCTGGAGTGCACTGGGGCTGGTCTCCAACGCCTGGGTGCAGGCAACCCACTCACCTTGGCCTCCCATAGTGCTGGGATTATAGGCTGAGCCACCGAACCCAACCTTTAAAACTTTTTGTAAAGGTAGGGGCTCACAATGTTGCCCAGGCTAGTCTCAAATGCCTGACCTCAAGCGAGCTTCCTGCCTTGGACTCCCAAAGTGCAGGGATTACAAGTGTGAGCCACCATGCCTGGCTAAAAACTTTGATTTTGAAAAGGCATTAATGAGAATGAAATCCTTGGTTTGCAATGCTCATACCTGATGTTGGAAGAAGTTTCTATTGCGTAGTTTCTGATGCAAACATAGTTTTTCCTTCACTGTGTCCTGTGTCAGGCACTGTGGGACACACTCATGTCTCAATAATTCCTGTGTCCATGTACCTTTGTGTCTGGGTGAGTCAGCAGGTCGACAGGAGGACTATTCCTGAATCCTGTCCCTATATTGAGATAGGTGGCAATGACTTAGCTACACATGAAGGTAACATGAGCCATGGTGAGACAAAGGGGAAGTAGACATGCAGAGAGACAATGGTTGTGGCCTCTAGCAGCCAACATACCCTACCTGTGCACTTGACCAAGAACACATGAAGGTCTTGAAAAGAGCTGAGCAAATGCAGAGCTCTGAGCTTGCTGCAAAATAAAAGCTTTTCTCAAATGTACTCTTTTCAGAAGTCCATGTTTCCAAACTCTTAGATTTCATCTTTGTTCCTAGAGCGAGCCATTTGTCTTTTTTTTTTCACATTTAAAATTTTTTCTTTTTTTGTTTTCTTGGTGGGCACTTTAGCTGGCTTCCTGCATCAGTGACTTAAAGTGCTTAGGATTCTAAAAATTATTATTATTATTATGTAAAACACAAGTTTTCAAATGCAGAGAATATTTAGGTGAGTAGCATACAGACAAGAGGAAGGAGCTGCTCCCCCTCCTAGCCCACAGGCAGGTTTGTCCTTCCTCCACATCAGGTCCTCCTCTGGACAGCGACCTGTCCATGCATTTGAGACAGTTTGTAAAGTGATTGTTCTGCAGGGCTCAGAAAAGGAAGTTTAACCCCCAGTGGTAAAACTTTAGTTGTGGACTGGCACTATGTCACTTTGGGAAGCAGGGGCGGGAGGATCTCTTGAGCCCAGGAGTTTGAGACCAACCTGGGCAATGTAGTGAGACCTCATCTCTACAAAATTAAAAAAAAAAGCCGGGTATGGTAGTGCTTGCCTGCAGTCCCAGCTACTCAGGAGGCTGAGGCTGAAGGATCACCTGAGCCCAAGAAGTTTGGGCAGAGGTGAGTTATGATCCGTGCCACTGCACTCCAGCCTGGGTGACAGGGTGAGACCCTAACTCAAAAACAAAACAAGACAAAAAACTTCAGTCATTATATTTTAAATCATAAGAATTTTTTTTTAAATCCTGAAAAATGTATACCTCAAGTATTTCTAAAATGTTGGATACACTAAAAAATAAGGCGTTGAGGAGTATGGTTTCACATCTCCCACCCTCCATTGTCACTCCTATCTGATGGCTCAGGGTGTTGGATTTCAGCAGTGTCCAGTTCGGCGTGGTGTCCTGAAGAAACCTGGGCTTCAGGACCAGCAAATGTATGGCCTGGCCCATCCTGGCCACTTACGAATGACACTGTTAAGTCACTTTTCCCACAGCCTGCAGTCTTTTCCTTTGGGCAGTGCGAGGCTTGGAAGGGAAAAATCCGAAAGTCCCTCTGGGTTCTGTGGCTCCAGGTTAAAATTCAGGCCTCATTTCAAAATTGTATTCCAACATTTCAGTGTCAATTTTCGAAAAAAGTTTTCAGCACCAGCACAAAAGGTAACCTTCAGTCATTCCTTTTGCCAGCAAGACATGGATGTTTTGCAGAAGTGTTAGCTTAACGGAGAAGGGTCTTGGGAGCTGAAAGAACTGGCTCCTCATTCTCCAATCAGGACTGGACCACAGTTCAGCCTCCGGAAAGAGATTAAAGCATTTCCCATTTAAGAACCTCCAAGCAAGAAGAGTCCAGAACTCATTCATTCATTTATATATTTAATCATCTTTACTTAGCATCTATAAGTGCCTCAGATAAGTTTTGTTAGTTAGTTATTTAGTTAGTTTGTTTGTTTGTTTTTGTGAGTTGGCGTCTCACTCCGTCGCCCAGACTGGAGTACAGTGGCGTGATCACAGCTCCTGTAGCCTTGACCTTCTGGGCTCAGGTGATCCTTCTGCCTCAGCCTTCCGAGTAGCTGGAACTACAGGTGCACGCTACCACACCTGGCTAATTTTTTGATTTCCTGTAGAGATGAGGTCTCGCCAAGTTGCCCAGGCTGGTTTCAAACTCCTGGGCTCAGGCAATCCTCTCGCCTTGGCCTCCCAAAGTGCTGAATTTACATGCCTAAGCCACCACATCCGGCCTCAAATGACATTCTGAATTTCAAGTTAAAAAATAAGCTGGGTGTGGTGGCATGCACCTGTGGTCTCAGCCACTGAGGAGGCTGAAGTGGAAGGATCACTTGAGCCCAGGAGGTTGTGGCTGCGGTGAGCCATGATCATACCATTACCAAGATATGAGACAGCCTTCCTGGGAGCCTATCCCAGCCAGTGAGTTGAGCCACTACAAGCTCAGTTCTCACAATAAGAGTTGAGAGTGTCCCACACACTGGCTGCCTTTGGGCCAACATTGGCTCCTGACACATTTTGTTTGGCTTAAATAGTGTTGTGCTGCATTTGTTTTTAAAATGATGGAATAGTTGCCAATATTAAAAAATGTGGAAAATTCATGCACACATGTGAATATGCACTTCCCACACGCGTTGATGATCCAGATTTCCAGTGAATCTTTAAAAACTTAGGCGGTCTAGGGGCAGCTGAGCTCACATTCCTGCCTTGCTATAATCAGCCTGTGCTGAGGGCTCAGCCCCTTCCGATGGGCACACACTTTAGTTCTCCATGGTCCCCATCACTTCCTGGGACCCATTGAGTTACCAGTCAGCCTCTGTGACCATTTGACATGGTGACCTGTGGGTTAGAACTGCTATGTCTAAGATAAACAAAATGCAGTCACAGATGAAAGCAACACGTGATTTAAATTTCTAGGAACCACATTTTAAAAACTATAGAAACAAGTACAATTAATTTTAAGAACATATTACTGGGTAACCCCTTCAAGTCCCTTCCCCTCCCACTGTGGGAGCTCTTCTGTCTTCTCAATAAATCCTACTTTCCAAAAAAAAAATTATTATTAGACCAGTATGTCAAAATATGATACAACCAATATAAAAATTATTATGAGAATTTGCTTTCTTTTTCCTACCAAATCTTCAAAATTCAGTGTGTATTTCATTCCTATGGCACATCTCAGTTCACATTTCAGGTGCTCAAAAGTGACAAGTGACTTGTGGGTACAGGATAGAGCAGTGCAGGATAGTGACACAGGACTTGGAGGGTGACCAGAGGAAGACTGGAAAGAGAGGCTGAGGCCAGATTACCAATGGCCTTAAAGGAGGTGCTTTTGTGCCAGGGGGTGGTGAGAGATTTTTTTAAAACCCTGGAATTTCATTCTTTCTTTCTTTTTTTTTTTTTTTTTGAGTCAGAGTCTCTGTCACCCAGGCTGGAGGGCAGTGGCATGCTCATGGCCACCGCAGCCTTGACCTGCTGGGCTCAGGCAATCCTTCCGCCTCAGCCTTCCAAGTAGTCAGAACTGCAGGTGCATGCTACCATGCCCAGCTAATTTTTGATTTTTGATTGTAGAGACGAGGTCTCGCCAAGTTGTCCGGGTTGGTCTCGAACCCGCGGGCTCAGTCAACCCTCTCGTTCTCGCCTCAGCCTCCCAAAGTGCTGGGATCACAAGCTGAGCCATCAAATCCAGCCAAGATTTTCTTTATAGAGTTCTGTGTGTGTGTGTGCATGCACGTGTATGTTTGGAAAACACCCTCCTATAATATAATCCTCCAGAACATATAAAATATTTTCTTCCATGTTAGCTGTTTAAGTCCTTAGTGTGTTTCTCATCCCCTTTATACATCTTTTATGGATCTTTTATTTACTTTAAATTCCTTTATCCTGGGTGGCCCCAAAATATAGTCCTATATAATGCCCAAAAACCTAAAGGGGTTATTTAGTCACAGTGTAACTTTAATCTCATGTTTAGTGAGTAATTATGGATCTCATTGTATAATTACAAGCTGTTTTAAATTACCGTTAAACTTCATTTTTTATTAAAAAAATCAGGACAATATCTTTTGTAGAAATGGATTTTCTAGAGAAGAGGAAATTGTGAAGAAAGAGCCTGCCCCTACACCTTCCAGCCACAGGGACCAACTGCACTCACGGCCCTCCCCAAGCCCATGTGTAAGTTGGTGACCTAGCAAAGGAGAAAAGGCTTTCCATGCTTATGACTTACAAGGAGTAAAGCAAGCTGCCTCTGCCTCCAGACTGTAAACACTGTGGACTGGATTGTGCCTTGGGGCTCATTCTGTCCTCGTGGTGAGGGGTGGGATTCACGAGAGGAACTTGCTTCTCAGTTGTCCTGGAGACAGACCTCTTGGAAGAGTTTATCCATTCACATGGCTGAGTTGCCTGGTCTCTCTTCTGCTTCCTCTTCTCCCCACGTGCTTTTTTTTTTTTTTTTTTAGCCAGGATCCCACTCTGTCACCCAGCCTGTCAATCAAGGCTCACCACAGCCTCAACCTCAAGTGATCC
>CAUYQG010238684.1:0-10331 GCA_963574415.1 Tarsius wallacei | reverse complement strand
ATTTATTGTAGAGATGAGGTCTCACCAAGTTGCCCAGGCGGGTCTCGAACCCGCGGGCTCAGGCAATCCACTCACCTCAGCCTCCCAAGGCGCGAGATTACAGGCTGAGCCACCGAGCCCAGCCTCTTGGTTTTCTTGGATGAAAAAAAGTCCTCAAAGGGAAACATTTTGTCCACTTGTGGAAGACACAAAACAAAAATTGCAGAAGCACTAACAGGTATCAAAATGGACGATTTCAAAAACTGTTTTGGGCAATGGAAAAAAGCATTTCAATAGATGCGTTGCCTCAAATAGAGGATACTTAGAAGGTGATTGAACTTTAAACATATAAGAATAAATATAAAATAAACAAAGAACTGAGTATCACATGTTCTCACTCATAAGCAGACCTTGAACAATTATCGTAATGCTATAAGAAAAGGATTGGCAGTAGTGGGAAACTGCTGGGAGGGGAGTGGGGAAGCAGGATTGGCAGTAGTGGGAATCTGCCTGGGAAGGGGTGAGGGCACATCTCATCAACAAGGGTATCTGCATAATGAACATTTGTATACCTACCCTGAATTGTACTCCACACCTTTAAAATTAAAAAAATGTTTTTAAGTAAGTTTTATAAATAAATTCTGGGTTGTTTGGGTCTCCCCTCACCTGTGTGTGTGTGTGTGTGTGTGTGTGTGTGTGTGTGCGCGTGTACACATTATTCAACACATATTGTGACATATATAATATATTTGCTACCTTAATGTATAATAAACTCTATAGAGAATATGGATATTATATGGGTTATATATACACAAATAGGTTGAATTAATGTATATAGAATTAATATAGAATTCTATTCTAGAATGTATAGGATATATCTATATATAACATATTAACCTAGACTATAGACATTTATTCAAAAACTACATAAGGCAGTATAGCTTAATAGTTTTGAGTCTAGGCCCTGGCACCAGGTTTCCAAGTTCAAATCTACTTAGTCATTATGTGGCTTTGGCAAGTTACCTAACCTATCTGGCTTGATATTTTATCATTTGTGAAATAGAAATAATGATATTAGCTACCTGAAAGGGGTCTTAAGAGACTTTAATAAGTTAATTTCTAAAAATTATTAAAAGAATACTAGCATGTGGTTCATGTTTGATAAACATTAGCTATTACAGGAGGGGGGAACCCCCCAAAATCTGAATTTATTTATAAAAATTTGTGTATTTATTCCTACATGTTTAAACTTCTGTCACCTTAGAAATTTGATGCAATACACCTATTGAGACACTTCTTTCACTACTCAAAACAACTTTTGAACTTGTCAATTTTGATGCCCTTTAGTGCTTCTGCCATTTTTTCATTTTACCTCTTCCAAATTTGCAAAACATTTCCCTTTGAGGACTTTTTCCATGTAGTGGGGGGAAAAGTCACTTGGGGAGAGATCAGTGAATAAAGAGGGTGGGGCACCGAGGTCATGCCGGTTTTGGTCAAAAACAGCTGAACACTCACAGTGGTATGAACAGGTTCGCTGCTAAATCACCCATCATGAAATGGGCCAATACATTGAAAGAATCTCTAGAAAAAACATTCACTGTCACCAAACGCAGCCTTTCACAACTCTAGCTGGTACACTGATGCCAGTGGGTTCCTAGAACACTTACCTAGCGGGGGAGGAGGGAAGCCTTTACTACAAGGGGCCCACCCTCCAAAAACTAATTCCAGGTTTTTTTGGGTTCCCCCCTCTTAGGCCCCCTCTGAGTAATGCAGGAGTTATGACCTAGTGAGGGAGACAAGCAACAAAACAAAGGGTCAAGAGGGCAAAACAAGTGGTGAGGTAGTAGGTGCCACTCATGGTGGAAGGAGATAAAAAGCATTCATTGGAGCCCCACTCTTTTCCTATTACTAAGAAGAATTAGAGATACCACTGAGTTGACAACAAGAACCCAGTGCTATTATCAACTTTCTCTATATTACGTCTGTTTTTAAATCAATCTTAGGATATTATTAACTTATTTCTCACCCAAAATTAGTAGATTTTGAGAGAAGAGGGTTTGGGGCATTTAAGATATTACCCAATACATTTACTACTTCCACAACAAACCCTATATGCAACTCCGTTACAAATAGAATTTCATGTAGTGTCAACTCTGAAGGTGTTAATCTAACTTTAGCTTAGTATAACATTTAAATCCTAGACAATTTTAAGAAGACCATCTGCACTATTGATCCAGTCTTTGGATCATATAGAGAGAATGGATAGGCTATATCTATATATTGGATTGGATTAAAGGAAGCCTCTTTCTCTGTAATAAGAAGCTTATAAATAGGCTTTCTGCAAATAATGCCACTTCATCTTCATCCACTCACTTTCTCAGCTAACTTTGTTCTAATTTCAGTTATAATTTATCCTACTAATAATCTCAATCCTCCTCCTATACCCCGTTCACTTTAATCCACAACTGATTACAAGGAAAACCTTTGCAAAGATTACAAATGTTTTCAGATGAGAAACAAAATATTTGCCCAGTGCCAGGGCCTGTTAGAGTTTCAGGCATCTTATCCCAGAACTCATACATACACCAGACATAATAAAAAATGCATCTAGTTTTTCATGATAAGGCCCATAAAACTTTGAAATGCTATATGACTTTGGAATAGTCTCTTAACTAAGAACAAAATGACCTTGAAGAAATAGTAGTCCCTTAATTAGCTCTTCAAAGGAAAAAGCTTCCATATAATCTTTTTGTTCTTTTGTTTTCAATAAGAGGAGGCATAGTTTTAAAAAGACAACTCCCAGATTATTGAAAGGTAAAATATTTGATAATAAGACCATAGTAACTCTGCCCAACAAGGTAGGAAAATTAGTTTCTTAAGGGAAATATAATAACGTGTGAAAAGAGACCTGAGTTCAAATATCTTATCTATAACTTTCTGGCTGTGTGACCTTGGGTAATTTGCCTGATAAAATGAACTTTAGCATCCCTATTTGATCCACATCTACCTGGATGGCTCCTTATAAAGATTAGCAATTGGGCTCACTAATCTATTTGTATCATGTGTACAAATGAGAGTCATCAAACACATGCTACCAAAGAGCATGGCATTGGAATGATGTAGATAGAGTTTCAAAGATATGCCATGCATTGACCTGCTGTGTAATCCTGGGCTCAGTTGTCTCACTTTAAAGAGGGGTTAATTGTTGGGCGTGGTGGCTCACATCTGTAATCCTAGCACTTTGGGAGGCAAAGGCGAGAGGATTCCTGAGCCTAGAGGTTCAAGACCAGCCTAGGCAACTTGGCGAGACCTTGTCTCTACAATAAATCAAAAAATTAGCCACGCAGGGTGGCACATGCCTGTAGTTCCAGCTACTTGGAAGGCTGAGGCAAAAGGATCACCTGAGTCCGGCAGTTCGAGGCTGCAGTGGCCATGAGCATGCCACTGCACTATAGCCTGGGCAACAGAATGAGATTCCAACTCAAAAAATTAAATTAAATTTAAAAGAGAGGTTAATAATAACCACCAGGCATGACATTAATATAGATTAAATCAAATGGCACCAGTCTCTCGTTCATAATATGTGTTCAGGAGAGGTGGATTTTTTTATTATTATTATTATTCCCAGGGAGCAGAACAGAGAAGTTTCAAAGTTAGCCTTACTACTGCTTCCCTAGGTCCTACCATCAGCTACCTCCCTGGACAAGCCACTGCATGCTCAAATATTTCAGAGATAGAAAGCCTCAATCAGGAGGAGATGCAGGAGGGCTTTATAGAGAGGGAAACTTAAGATGATAAAACATTTTATTAGTGGATGGCAAATATACAGATACCCAATTTCTCAAAATAGCTCTGGGCCTTGAGGCCGCAGGGTAATCAGGCTACTGTCCCACTTTAACAGCTTGTGGCAGACAAATGGCTTCCAGGGAAAGAGAAGCAAGAGAAATGTGTTTATCTTCCAAGGAATACTTATAAAATAATTGGGGAGGGGGGTCTTCTAGGGTTACTTTGAATGTATAAACTGTTTATTTTTGCAGTACTGATTGGAAAGGCGTGGAGAAGGGCTAATGCACTTGGTTTCAGTGTTTACTCCTTCTAAGAGGCTGAACCCAGGGTTCATGACTGTTCAGTCATCCTCTTTCTGGAATAGATATTATTCCCAAAGACACCAAGTCATACTATCTCACCTCATTTCCTGCCTTTTGAGCCTAGTGAGTACAAGTAGAAACCATCATTTTCAAAGTCAATGCTCAGAAAGAATTTAGGGGAGTACTCATATGTGGGCATCCTAAAAGACTCTTGTACTCTGTCTCGCTAATTGGTTGTGAGAGAAAGTGGCTGTTTTCAATCAATCTTGCATTAAATCAAACTTGCTCCTGCATCAAAACTTAATGAAGAAGACTTTTTTCTCAAAAAATTTGTCATGACTAATTAATAGTTGTGACCATAAGAATCTGTTTATTTTTATGAAGAACAAAAATATGTGAAATCTGACCAATAATGTCAATAATAATAACACTGAATGCTAATTAAGCACCAGGCACTGTTCTGAATGCTTTGTGGAATTTAACTTATTAATTAATTCTCATAATTATTCTATGTAATTAAATATTAGTATCCCTATTTACAGATAAGACAATGGAAGTACAGAGAGGTTAAGTATCTTGTGCTATGTACTTAAGAAGTGAGACTAGTAAATGATGGTACTGCAATCTGGAATGCGTACAAATTTGAGTTAGAGTTCATTTTTTGAATTCTGCCGTAGGAAACCGCATTTTTATTGGAACCATAGAAATTTAACACAGGAGCATTCTAGAAACACTACAAATACTACAAACCCATGAGGTCTAGATCTCAGCCCCGAGAGGAGGGCTCCTCTCCAGATTTGTTCCTCCCTTGGATGTGCCTCAGTCTTATAGACAGTAGCTACTCCCGGGAGTCACAATTTCTGTGTTCTTTAGAGTTGTCTTTATCACCTATTAGTTATTCCCCTGCTATTCCAACCTCATGTTAATTTGTCAAGTCTTTGTAATAAACTGTCCCTGTCCAAATCTCTGGCGCTTCCTGCCGGGAGAACTGGCACTGACACTTGTTCAGACCCCCTCCTGTCCTAATACTCTCTCCCCTTTGCTTCTCCTTCAAGCCACTCTTGACTCCTTGCTGTTTCTCAAAACTTCCATCCATTTTTCCACCTCTGAGCTTTTGCACTTACTCTTCCCTCTGCCTGGAAAGTTCTTACTCCAGATATCCATGCAGCTTTCCCTCTTCCATCCTGAGAGTCATGACACGAATGCCACCTATCCTTAAACTGTTGCTGAAACACCACTATTTCTGTGATGACTTATTTGAGTCATCCCCTCCCCTATCTTCTTCCTGGGGTGATTTTCATCATCTGGCATAACGTAAGTGCCAAGTACTCTGCAGCTTATTATCTACTTTAATTCTCCCACCAGACTATAAGTTTCATGGAAGATTTTTGAGTTTTATTCACTCCTGTGAACCTAACATAGCAGCTGACAGAGTAAGCACTAAATATTTTTTTTCTTTTTACTGACTTTCCATAAGGTAAAAATAAACCAGTTATACAGGAAAAGCAGAGTTATTTAAGAAAAATGTATCCTGTGCCTATAGGTTATTGTAGGAAATGCACTTTATAATTAATTGAGAAATATCTTAACAATATTTCAGTAAACATAACTTTATGATGTATTTTAATAACAACTCAAAATAAATCAAAATGTTATTCAGTAAATACTACTGAGAACTGCATACTAATTTTAAAATTGAGTAATAATAATAATAAAATACTAATTGATCCAAAAAGGAGGTGAAGAGGAGAGGAAAAGAAATACAATAGGTGAGAAAAAAGAAAATAAATATCAGGATAGCATAATATAAAAAAGTAATGGTACTTATAATGATCAATTATTAATAAATTATCAATTATTAATAAATCCTTTTAAATTTTTAAAAAACTTCCCACTATAAAAATTCACTAAGACATTTATAAATTTGTTTCACATTGCTATAAATTTATATCAGTAATATGTATTAAAAATATCACTATTTCTGTCTCTTCTTTCATCAAACTCTTTCATGTTGAGTTTCCAGGAGCCTGGAGCATGCAGTCACTTTTATTCAGAGGTGTTTCTCAAATATCCTCAGAGGGCATGAAATACTATGGCTTTCACTCCACCCCTACTAACCTTAAACCATAGCATAAAAGTATACAAGCACTTTCTGACCTGGGTGCTCACCCCCTCTTCCACCTATCTTGGTGATTCTCAACCAACATTTAAAAATCATACTAAAGTAGTTCTGATGTTCAGTTTTATTTTATCAGAGCTTCCTTGTTTTTCCCAATAATATTTTGTAAAATGTATCTCTTTCTCTCAAATGATTGCCAGTGGAAATGATTCAGATCTGTGTATACACAGATTGAAATACTTCACAGAAAAATATAGAAAAGTAAATATGTGTAGCCTGAGATGTTGTGTAAGGGTAACTTGCATTTTAGTAAGAATGAGCATATTTACTGCAGCTACAAAAAATTTTTAGAATGTAGAAAAATGATTTCTGTTGTGTATGACCTAGAAATATGAAAAAGCTTTGGAGAAGATAATAGAGCATTCAACATTTTCTTCTAACACTAAAACATCATACACATAATCACTCTTCTGACTCCCAAGATAAAAATGTCTCCAAAAAGCCCAGAGAGACCTTTTAAGGTTTATATAGACTCCAATATGAGACCAAACTATATGCTCAGTTGAAGAACAGATGAACAGTTTACAAATGGATGAAGAAGCAATCAATATAGTATTATCTTTTGATCAAAGCAGATACCGATTGGTATGAGATTCATAGAAAGTCAAATAGTGACTGACAAACTCTCCACAGAGCTTTCCCACTGAAATTTCCTTTCTCTGTCCAGAGACGCTGCTTGGCCTTAATAGCAATATCAGATCACTTCAGATTTCCTTCTCTAAGAGATCCATTCCCTGTGAGCTCAATGCCTTCTTTTATGAGTTTCTTTAATCAAATGGTGTCTATTAAGTTTGACATTTTCCCAAACATATGTAACTTCCATGGTAATTAGAAGCATGAGTCACTCCTACTGGCTTTCTAGTGAAAGTTAGAGAGGAGACACGTGCTTCATCAGAGAGAGATGACCCGTGTAATAAAACTTGAAGCCCAGTGTGGAGATCAACTTTGGAATTATACATCTTCGTGAAATTTCTGGATTGTACAGATACCAAGTTTTGTCACCATTATTCTGTGTCTTTTTTTATACTTCCTATCCACCGGGCAGTTTATGGAGTAAGAAGGGTATTGATTTCACACAATCAAAAAAATCATATCTTAGTGAGGGCACTTTCTTTAAGGTGTTTCCAGTAAGGTTTATCTAATAGCAAAGGGGCATTTGCCTATAAGAAGAATTGTTTTGACTTCTGTAACAGAAATATGGGATTCACTTTCCCTGGAAAATGGCCAGAAATCAAAACTGAGGCAACATAATTAGCTAACTAAGGAACTCTATAAAGAAAGGGAAAAGAGTCTTTGCTCTAACTACCTAGGTAAAATAAATAAATACATACATACATACATATAAACATACATACATACATGCATATAAAAGCCTCCCATATTATTTCAGCAAATATTTGTCATATTTTATGTTCTTTGCTATTAAAAGCATATTAACATTACAAATGATAAAATTTCACACACATTAATATATATTAGTGAATATATATTAGTGAACTGTGGTGATTTTTATAATAAAAAATAAAAGGTAATGTAAATACGTATCTCAAGTATAATTAGAATTTCACTATGCAAAATTGATAAGGGCTTACCAGTACCAGCAGAGGAAATGACACATATGAAGACCAGGATTACACTGGGAAAACAGATTGAAAGACACAAAGAAAACTGAACTTGAAGTCAGCTGGTATCATTGGAAGCGTTTCATGACAATAAGAATACATTTAAGTAAAAAAAATCTTATTCAAATGATACAGGACTAGGAATTTCAAAGCTAAGAGACAAATTCAAGTGTAGGAAAATAGTCAACCTTCATCACAAGTTTAAGTTCTGGCAAAAGGTAGAGGAGAAAAGGCCATTCCTTTCACCATCACCCTCTTTGATTGATTGGATTATTGGTCCGCTGCACCATGGTTTGCACATATAATCTTTAAAGTGTATCTCAGCTGTTACCTTCCACTATTGGTAAAGTATTCTTGTCTTTATTGACATTGGAGGATTGGTTATGCGAATTGCAATTATCAGTAAAACAGTAGTGTATGTGGCACTAGAAGATGGCTTAAATGTACTTCTAATTTGAATGGGCTCTGAAGCTACTGAAACACCACAAGAAAACCACACCTAATATAACCACTACTCTTCAGCCAGAGACTTAAAATAAGACACATAAAGTAGACCTGAACCTATGGCAAAGCCTACAGTATGACACAAAGCTGTATCTCTTTATTACAGACCAGGCAAGAAAGCAAATGCCTTTTGTTGTAAGCCACTAAGTTACTCATTGAGTAAATGAAATCCTAAACCTGGCCATGATTCTTGGCCTACAATTTCTTGGTCACTAGCAACTTCTAATTTTGTGAACTCAGCATCAACAGGAAGTGGAGAGTTAAAGTAGTGAAGCTGTATCCTTTATATTTTTCCTTTCAGTGTGTCCAAGGTGGATATTGGACAAGAGAGATTGTCCCAGAAATCAAAACTGAGGCAACATAATTAGCTGACTAAGGAACTCTATAAAGAAAGGGAGAATAGTCTTTGCTCTAACTATCTAGGTAGAATAAATAAGTACATACATACATACACATGTACATACATATTTAAAAACCTCCTGTATTATTTCAGGAAATATTTGTCATATTTTATGTTATTTGCTATTGAAAACATATTAACATTACAAATGATCATATTTCACATACATTAATATATATTAGTGAACTGTGGTGATTTTTATAAGGAAAAATAGAAGGCAATGTGAATAGATACCTCAAGTATAATTAGAATTTCACTGTGCAAAATTGATAAGATCTTACCAATACCAGCAAAGGAAATGACACATATGAAGGCCTGGATTACATTGGGAAAACAAATCAAAGGATACAAATAAAAGATATTGTGACTTTAAGAAAAAGAGTGAAGCTCATGATATAGTCCTGTAGTGACTTTAAGAAAAAGAGTGAAGCTCATGATATAGTCCTGTAGTAAGACCAGAGGTATAGGGAAGAACCAAAAAAAACACAAAAAACAGGGGGCTCTTTACCTTCAAAAACAAAGGTATGCCTGGAGTAAAATGTGTAGTCAGAATTCTCTGAAGACAAATATATAATTAATTGACAGTAACTCAATCAACAGGATGGCATAGTCATATCCAATTTCATAAAAAATTAACTTAATCAAAATAATACAAGTATTTTTAAAATTAAGAGAATACCAGCCCTTTCTTCCTTCCTTCCTTCCTTCCTGCCTCCCTTCCTTCCTTCCTTCCTTCCTTCCTTCCTTCCCTCCCTCCCTTCCTTTCTCTATCTCTCTCTCTTTCTTTCAGTTGTGAGGTACAAGTGAAGATCTGCTACATAAGGAGGCAAAGGAATCATTTCTGCTGTGATCACTGCCATTTTCCCCAGGGTCTAGCAGTATAATAGGAAAAATATGCCAGGGATTCCACACTATTGGCTGACTGAGTGAATTAATGACTATACAGTATGTTCATGATATTAGCATTCAATCCCACCAATTTAGGATCTATGGCTAATTGAAATTTCCTTTTCCTGGTAGCTTCCAAATCTTTTCTTTGTTTTTCTTAGTCTAGATTGACTGCTGATCATTTTCCATGTGGTCTAGAATAATCATTTCCTTATACTAAAAGGTTTAATACCAACTACAGATTTTTTTCATGTGTCTATATGCAAGCATTCTAAGTTCAAGACTTTATTTAAAAAGATTTCAATCAACACTTTTATGAATTGAGACTAGAAAACTTTAAAATTACAAATAGTTTAATTCTCCGTTCAAACATGCTCTATAAGTGATGAATAGAGTGCTGGCATCTTTAGAATGGCAACTTATTTGTACTATGTCACTGATATTTATATTTTTGAGTATCAGGGAATGGAGAGGGTCTGTATCTTTAGCAGGAAAAGAATAAAGAACTCAATTTTAAACTAAAACCAAAAGCTGCCGGGCTCGGTGGCTCAGCCTGTAATCCCGCGCCTTTGGGAGGCTGAGGTGAGTGGATTGCCTGAGCCCGCGGGTTCGAGACCCGCCTGGGCAAGCGAGACCTCATCTCTACAATAAATCAAAAAATTAGCTGGGCG